>JAJMHN010000123.1:0-61277 GCA_030566025.1 Geotrichum cucujoidarum
TAATAATAATAATAATAATAATAATAATAATAATAATAATAATAATAATAATAATAATAATAATAATAATAATAATAATAATAATAATAATAATAATAATAATAATAATAATAATAATAATAATAATAATAATAATAATAATAATAATAATAATAATAATAATAATAATAATAATAATAATAATAATAATAATAATAATGCTTCGACTTGACCTAGTTGCCTTTTCTTGACAAGCATGTTGAAAGGTGGGAAGCCACCATGCTGTCAGATTTTCAAGGTGGACAAAGTTCTATTAAAGTATTTGATATTTTATGCCAAATTTTTTTGAAGAAATAGCATAATCAGTTCTAGAAAGAAAATGTAGAATATATTGTATATTGTTGAGGCCTTAAACGTAACCTAAAGGCTAAATCATTGGCTTGGGAAGTCGAAGATTGTTGATTATGTAATGAGTACCCTTCAAGGGCCAAAAAAAAAAGCTCCTGCACCTCAACACTTCCGACTATGCCCAGTAAACGGAAAAAGTCATACCAAATACAAGAGCCACGAAAGCGGCCGTCTCTGGATACTGTGGGTGGAGTACGAGTCGGTTATAATCAAGAAGACATTGATGACTTCTACGGCGATGACAATACACAAAAGTCGGCCAGTTATACGTCTGGGCCCATAAACGTCGACACAGGACAACGTTCCGCCTTTCCAGTAGCAACAGAAGACGATGACGACGATATGGAAAACCCTCCACTGAATGCGATGGACTATTTGAGAAGAGTCACAAAAGAAGCAAACACTCGTCCAAGTTTAGTTTACGTCCAGCGCCCTCAAAAACCACGCGTGGTCCAGTTCGGAGGACGAACACTGAAGTCATACGCAGACAGCGGACCAGAAACAACAGTTCCTCCTATTGTACAGCAGCCAGCCAAGCCCATAATAGAGACTACGTCACTCACTGTTGACGCATCTTGGTATCGTTCATTTTTAACAACATACAGTCACGCAAAGCTGGCTCTGAGCAAATTACCAAAGACCTCTTTCCCACACAAGTATAGCGGGGATATGCCACAGACTGCCAGCAAATGGCGGGAGTTTTTCCTAAATGCAGAAAATACCCCTACAGTCTCTTTGGTAAAATCATTTGACCATGAGCTGTTATTCAAGTTGATTCGGTATGGGCAAAAGTGGATGTCCGCAAGTATGTCGCCGCTTCTCAGTCGCTGGATCTATGCTCTTTTAGTCCGCTTACCAGAAACACTTATGGGCGAGGAAATTGCAATATTGAGAGAACTCGCCAAAAAATGCATTTTGATAAGAAAGAATCCGTCTCAATCCTTAACGCCTACAACTCAGTGTTGTCTTGACATGACAGTATGTGTAGTGGCCGGTTTCTACTCACAAAAAGATCTTATTAAAAACCAAACATAGCATAGAAACTTATTTATTACATGGAAACCTAGTATTATACAATCATTGAGGTCTAGCACCAATTGCATTGAGACGCTCGATCTCTTTCCTGCGTGCCTCTTCTTGCTCTTTCACATTAGTACTGCCGGCTGCCTGTGCTCTTGCGGCATCCTTACTACGGCTATAGCCGTCCCATTGTACTTCACTAGCGGCGCGCTTCTTGCGTTCTTGCTCTTCAGCAGATTCCGTAGTGCCATTCTCAAAAAGATCGCTAGCCAGTCTTTTCACAGTAGTTGCGGCTTCTGAGCTCACGAGATTGGTTGTAGATTGACGAGAATCGGCAAGTGCTTTCTGTTCCTTCCACTTGGGATCAAGCAAAGTGATACGCACGTGCTCATCATATTTAGACTCTGGAATCATTTCTCCAGTAAACTGAGACCTGATCATGCGTTCTTCTCCAGACTTTCCCTTGATTTTACTCCTTCGCGTCGTTCCGGCTGACCTGATTTTCATATTTTCAGGAGCGTTGGTTGCATTTCGCGCCTCTTGCTTTCGCGCTATTTGTTCGCGTCTTTCCGCAATGCGCTGCTCCTCTATTTCAGTTTCAGCTTCCTTGGCTGATGACCGCGGTAACGCGTCTGCTGTGTGTGGTTGTACAGAAGGAGGAGGTGGTGACGGTGCACGAGCGGGAGGAGGTCTCACAGGCTCTGGTACATAATCTGGCGGAGCTTCTTCAATTCTGAGGGATCCTACCTTCTTCTGTTCTAGTGTCGCATATTGTAATTGAGCTAGCGAGATAGGAGCTGGTAGAGCGCTATTCTTATCTTGTTCCGTAAATTGAATAGTTTCGACGACAACAAAGTCATGCCAATCAATTTGCGCGTATAGTATTCTTTCCTCTTCTGCGGTTTTTGCTGCTTTCTTTGCCTCGTCTGCCTGATGTGCTTGCCATTCGGCGCGAATGCGCCCTTTATCCAAAACTGTTTGTGGTTCGCGAATGCCTGTCGCAATTTTGTTCATGAGATTTTGAGCCGGATTGATCGTTTTCTTAAATTGTTCCACAAGGTGTGTGAAAAGCGGAAAAAGCGTATGCGTGGGCTTCAAAAAGTCGAACTGGTAATTCTTAGCCTCCTTTAGAGATATAGTTTTTAACATTTGATTGCCATTTCGCGCAACGTAAAGAGCTGTAAGTTTTATGGCATCGTAATCTTGAGCGCTTATTGGCGGTAGCTTGAAAGAGAACTCAAGGCTATCCGGTTTTGTCAAGCCGTCGGACTTTGAAATTTCGTCGCTCGTCGCCTTGGCGCCATGTTCAACCAGTTCCTCTCCACCAGAGCAACGTTCACTTAATCGCCAATCATAATAGGGCCGGTATGGATCTTGAGCATTGAGAAAGCTAAATTTGGAGTTAGATTCCTCCTTCTGTTGAATTCGTTCTTCGAAGGAGGGGCCATTACGCTTAACATATCCTACAGTCTTTTCAACCATGACGCGTACTTCAGGAGGTGGCAAAATAACCCCTTCAGGCACTTCAAAGTCACCAATCTTGTTAGCACTTGACGATGACATTTGTGAATTTTCAAAGAAGTTTCTTGCAGAAAGTATGCAAACTGTACTTGGAGAAGTAAAACCGCTCTATTGATATTGGTGCATATTATTTTTTTTAACCAGTATATAGGTTTAGGGTAATATGGGAATAATAACGAACCCAGAAGACCCTAGCACAACGATCACGATAACCAATCTTTCAGCGCATTCTTGTCCAAGTCACCATTAGCGGGAAAAATACACATGTCACTATGCAACTAGTTGTAGGTTTGGAAGATGGGGGTGCTTTAAATTGTGCGTCATGTTCTCTTTGCAGCGAAAATCGAAAGTATCTAACTTTTCAGTAATGGACTTCAATCTGCCATCTCTTGATGAGCTTTATCCTGAACCGCCAAATATAACAACTTTTGGAGAGAGAGATAAAAATTGCTACGTGCAGAAGATCATCGCCTTTGATCTGGACGATGGCGATTCATACGTGCGTATCAATAAATAAGATGACTTCACGGTCCTAACTTGCCAGATTGCTGTCGCACGCAAAGGAGGCGTCATTCAACTTTACGATCAAAAAACATTGCAGCTGAAGCATGAGTGGAGTTACCACTCCAGCGAGGGTGCCGACCCGATAGTAGGAATGGAATTTCGTCACAACCAGTTGTATACTTGCAGTTCGACAGGCGAGTTGGTAGTGCGAGATCTCAAGAACATCCCCAACTACTGGCACGCCAAGGTCAAAGATCCGATTTCTGCTTTCCGAATTCACCCCAATCAGCCAAGTATCATAGCTTCAGGTGGAAAAGATAAAGACCTTGAAATTATGGACCTTGTGGCCGTTCAGGATGCCGCTCCTCAGCTCAACTTTGGTCGTGGAACTTGGTTTTCCCAATCGCAGGAGCACAAAGATGTGGGGTCATATTCGCCAAAGATAAAGTGGCAGGCTAAAGCACCAAAAACAGACGAGTTTGGGTATCGACCACAAGTTTGGATAAGTGATATCCAGTTTCTAGATGTGACCAGACCGTCTCATCTTGGTTGGAGAATAGCAGCGAGCACAAGATACGGTGAAATCAATCTTTACGAGACTGGTGTTTCCAGAAGACCAATTCTTTCTGTGCACGTCAGTACTCATCCACTTGTGAACTTATGGTTTGGTGGAAATGAGCATGAACTTGTGTACAGCAGCACACATACCGAAGTGGGCGTCTTTGACTCCGTGTCAGGGTCTTATCAAAACCTGCGAGGAGAATCTGGGACAAGCATGCAGCGTGTCAGCATTGCGTACAATAACAGCAACACGGATTTCCCAGTTAACGGTGATCGAGTAGGCACTGATTCTCAATCGCTTTACGAAGAAGAAGAAGAAGAAGAAGACAAACACGTGGCGAGCTTGGAAACTGGACCTGTCAATAGGAGCTTATCCTCAGCGCGCATTTCTGTGTCCCGTAAAGAGGGCACTGGCCTTTTCCTAGTATCTGCGGGTCTTGATACCTATTTACGAGTATACGACATCCACAAGGCGGACTTGGTCTACAAAATCAACACAAACTACAAGTTGACTCAAGTGTGTTTATTGAATACAGATTCTTCGCCACAAAGCATCACAAGGAACGGCCTTCGCCGCCGACGACACGATTCCATCTTTGGTAGTGAAGACGACGAGACGAGTTGCTCTAATGAACCATCCAGTAACAAACGACGGGCAACCGTCGCACCTTCCCCAGGATCCTCCCATCATCCATGTCTTCCGTGATAAGAGATCCTGGCAGTGCAACTTCCGCCCTCTCCACCCATATCTGACTGTCTGGTGCCCTTTAGCACTCACAGCTTGTGCCCGCTCAGTCGTCGTGGATGCTGCGCTTTCGATCACATACTTTATTTATTTAATGCCTCAATATACACTTGTACTAGCGTATTTATCATACTGATATTAGTGACAGGTATCTTCCTATTTAGGAAATAGTTGTTAGGGCAAATGGGACAATATGCCCAACTTGAGTTTCCCACTACACTCACTCATTTTTTTTCGGTTTTTCTCTTTTTCACCGACGTTCAACGATTGATTCTATCCATCTTTCACGACCGACAACTCACAGTACACATACATAATGTCTGAACTCGCTGTTTCTTACGGTATGCACCTTACATTCAACCATTCACCCCTTTGTGAACAGCACACTAACGATTATATTAGCTGCCCTCATCCTCGCTGATGCTGAGGTCGAAATCTCTGCTGAAAAGCTCCAGACCCTCGTTGCCGCTGCCGGTATTGAGGATGTTGAGCCTGTAAGTTTTTTTTTTTTTTTTTTGCGCCTACAACATGTCAAGTCCTGAGTGATTGTTACTAACGCTGTTTTTGTAGATCTGGGTTCAGCTTTTCGCCAAGGCCCTTGAGGGCAAGAACTTGGTCGAGCTGATGACTGCTTTCTCTGCTGGTGCTGCTTCTTCTGGCCCCGCCGTTGCCGGTGGTGCCGCTGCTGGTGGTGCTGCTGCCGCTGAGGAGGAGGCCAAGGAGGAGTCTGCTGCTGAGGAGTCTGACGACGACATGGGTCTCGGTCTCTTCGACTAAGCAACAGGAAAAAGTGTGTACCTGAACTCTTCTTTAACGTCGCTCAAAAATAATGAAATTATTTAAATAAAACTTTTTTTATTTGCCCTCACGCTCAAGGTACGCTTTGACGAATTCACGTCAGGCAAGCCCACTAAGTAATTGTCGAGCTTTCTTCAGGTATGTGTACCTAGTACCTACGTAAAGCATGCACGAGTAAACGAATAACAATGATAGCAGCATCGTTATAGGTGTTGTGAGACTGATTAAACATTATCAATTGATATTAGTAGATGAATTGTTCGTGTGCTATTTGAGCATCCCAGCACGAAATTCGACCAGGAACATAAAAATCAAATGTTCAGAAATGTAAAAAGTTGATTAGTTTGCGGAAATTGTTTCCATAATCAATCACAAGGCGTCGAACTGACTGAGTTATTCTATCAACAAACAATTGCGGCAGGATATATGAAAGTTCTTCGATTATCAATTTCTAACGTCTCGACCATTGAATCGATCTTGATTCTTGATTGAATAAAATCTGCCATCTCCCAATGGTCACATGATCGCAATACAAAACATGATTGTCCACCACCAAAGAAACAGCCCTACTTGACGATTCGCCTACCACACGCGACTTTTTGCCAACTACCAGTGCTTCAATATGTTTTCTCAATTCGGAGGTAATCCGTTTGGAGGAAATGGCGCGAGTAGTAACGGCAGCGGGTTTTCTGCTTCCAATCCATTTGTTTTTGGAGCCCAGTCAGCTAGTCAAAATGCTCCATCCAGTGCCTTTGGCAGCATCAACAACCAAAATAGTTCTACTGGAAACGACCCTTTTAACCGGAATCAGAAGAGGAGCTCTGCGAGAGGGAACAACACGAGAGGAAGAGGAAACAACACTCGAAATGGCCCTAGAAACAAGCAAAACAAGAACCAATTTGGATCACAGAACAACTCGAATTTCAACAATATCAACCATTTTCAAAACTCAAGCCAACATGCGTTAAGCCAAACTCCAAATCTACCTACTCCGAGTGGGTACCGTCCACGGAATAGAGCGCCGCTAAGTCTCCCAGTCTTTCTAGAACCAGAAGCGAGACCGATATGTAGCATCACCCAATCTCCTGACCCATGGGATGTCCAGAATCAGCAAAAGATGGCTCATATAGAAAACTCTCAGCATAGCGGTACAGATCTGGAAACTATTTACAGGCAATTGCAACAAATGCGCGAAGTCGAGCGACGCGAAATGGAAAATCGTGGATATGTGGACCAGCAAGACACTCGAAAAGATCTCAAGGATGCTATTGTGTTTGTTGGTACTTGTCAAGACATGTGTCCAACTTTTGAGCGAGTCCGAAGAGCTTACGAAAAAGACACTAAGCCGTTTGAAAAGGTAATAATTATCAAGTCATTTGCTTTCACTGCTAACATGTTTAGGATGCAAATGGTATAGTTTCCAAAGATCTTTCAGTGAAGGCATTCTCACGGCCTGCAGCTGGACAACCGCCCCCTCTGCCATCAGATGTTCGACCTCCACAAGTTTTGGTTTCGACGCTCAAATACCTCATCAATGAAGTGATACCTCAGTTGCCTCGGAGCCATCCTTTTTTGTGGGATAGAACAAGATCTATTCGTCAAGATTTTACGTACCAGAATTATTCAGG
Source organism: Geotrichum cucujoidarum (assembly GCA_030566025.1). NCBI lineage: Eukaryota > Fungi > Ascomycota > Dipodascomycetes > Dipodascales > Dipodascaceae > Geotrichum > Geotrichum cucujoidarum. The sequence continues at coordinate 7,165 of JAJMHN010000123.1, forward strand.
TCCAGAGGCTATTGAGTGTAATGAGCTGATTGCAAGAATCCATTTGCTGTCGCTGCACATTATGTTAACGTCGGACCAAGAATATTCGAAACAACAAGAGTTGGAACAGCTCAACAAAACATTGCAGACTCTCTCAGAACTTTATGATTCGAACCGAAAAAATAACACCAATGTTTCTTCTCCACGCGAAGCTGAGTTTCGTTCATACATTCTACTCAGTCATATTAACGACCCTGATATTGACAGGCAAACGCAACTCCTGCCACAACATATTTACGACGACCCCAAGGTTCAAAATTCCATTAAACTAAGAGGAATGATGCAAATGTCTTTTGGAGCTGTGAAAAAAAATGCAAAGGAAAACTCACAAAATTTGTTCACAGCTCTATTCCAATCTCTTGGAAATAAAAACATTTCGTTTCTTGCAGCTTGTTTAGTCGAGAGTCATTTTCAAGATATTCGTTTTGGCGCCTTAGGGGCTATGGCTAAGTCCTATCATTCCAAAGGTAAACCATACTCACTTACAAGATTGAGCAGGCTTCTTGGATTCAACAATGACGAAGACACTGCAAGCTTCTGTACATCCTATGGTATGACGATTGTCCAGGATGAACAAAACCTAGCCGTTAGCGTTACCCCTGCAAGATTAAATGCTGCAACCCCCTTTTCAAACTTTTTCTCATCCCTGGTGGACGTCAAAAAAGGTAGCAAATCTTGGTCTAATTGTATCTTGGATGATGATATGACTTCTGCTTCTGGATTTTCCAACCCAGCGACCAATATTAGCGCTGCAAAGACTTTCCAATCTCCAGCATCTGCATCAAAATCCACCCCATCTTCAAAAACCGCAAGCTCAGCTTTTGGTAATAATACATTTTTGTCAAACACGTCTAGTACTTCGGTGCAGGCGTCTGCATCTTCATTCTCATTTGGGACCCAGCCTACAGCAACAACACCCAACACCAACGCATTTAATTTACCAGCAGCAAACACATCTAATAGCCTTTTTGGCACGGCAAAAAGCAATGCTCAGCCAGCTGTTATTCCTCCTGTTTCGGTAGCACCTGTGAACACCAGCTCTACTTTATTTTCGGGCTTGGCGCAACCTGTCTCGACACCGAAAGACTCGCCTCTGCCTAATTTCAAAGCTCCAGACAAGGCTGAGCCATCACGGAAGCCTCCTACCCCCGTTGCTCCTCCTCCCCCGCCACAGGTGAAAATAGTTGTTAAACACGTTTATTCTGAAGGCGAAGTACAAATGGAGTCAGCGCGTATCACCAAAGAGGTTGTGTCAAAAGCTCTTTCTCAGATTTTGCCTAATGCTTGGACCAAAATCCAAGAAAAACGCCAAATCGAAGAGCGGAAACGTCAATTGGAGAAAGTGCGCGCCATGGCAGTTGAACATGAATTTCAGAGAATGGTCCAACAACTACTTCTTGAACAAGCTAAAATGTCCAAAGCGATTCAGATGGATAACTCTCGATTAGCCAAACTCGCTGTGAGATTGGTGGGGCGTGCAGCGTTTATTTCAAAGGACATCGCTGATCAGCTGGCCCGGCAAAAAAACGAATACAAAATGATTTCACAGCAGCTTGGTCGACCGCGCGCACTGGGATCCAGTACGGTTGTGCGAGCGCCTTCTTTTAACAAAAAGCAGAGTACTTCTACAGCCATCGAGAGATATGAACTCAAGATGGGTGAGCTCAAACAACAAAAGGAACTTTCTGAATCTTTCTGGAGGCCACTCAATATTGTGGAAAGTGTTGCAAATCCGCTCGAGTCCGGTCTGCGAAAAAGTCATGTTTATGGCTATGCCCAACTAGGCATTTCTTGCTTCTGCAGAAATTGGGATACCGTTGTTGGCCAATGGCTGAAAACCAAACTCCGCCTGTCCAACGCTTTTACCAGCTCGTCAAAATCTACTGAGGTGTGGATTGACCAACTGCAGGAAGACCCCCAAACTTACCACAATCTGTGCCAGTTGATATTAGTGACTGGTGTGGATCATGAGGGACAACCTGAGCCAAATTTGGAATATTCCAAGGAAGTATTTCAAGCAATCATGGCAAGAGTGGATGGCAACACGTCATACAAACTAGACCTTTTGTTGATTCATTGGGGAGGCGACGATAACTCTGAGTCTACAGTTCTAGATCAGCTTTCAGTTTCTGATTACAAAAGTCAGATCAACAGTGTTGTGTTCTGCGCTATGGGAGGCTATGTTGCTGACCCATCTACATTCTTGAAGCAACATGTTGAAAAGCTCGCGTCCAACTTTGAGGGTACATTAAGTGCCAAAGGGAAAAGGGACCGGCAAGAAGCAATCCAGCAGCAAAACGAGGAACGAGAGCGCCACCTTTATGAAGCTTATCTCAAAAAGGTAAAAGAGGATGAAGCAGAGCGCAATCGCAGATTGGGGCAGATTCAAAAAATGAATTCGCTGCATTTTTTCAGCCCTGCGCAAAAAAACACTCCTGTACTGGGCGACAGCGAATATTCCTCACTGAAGTCTAATCACAAGCGGGATTGGGAGGGCCAGCAAAAGGATGATAAAGCTGTTTTGTTACAAGATGAAAAGAAGACTTCAGTTGGAGCTGTTGGCTCAATGGATGTTCCCAAAGGCGTTCGAGAGTTGAAGGAACTCATTGCATCTGTAACCAACAAAAGACCAAAGACGGCTACATGAAACTAGAACTCAAGTGCATCTTTTTTTTTTTTTTTTTTTTTTTTTTAATTCTTAGTTAATTATATTTATTCTCATTGGTGTTAATTCAACGATCTAGACTTCATCTATTTATTACATACGTAATTTACAAAAACATTAAAAAACCTTGACATCAAGAAACATCGAAATCAAGTCTATATTATCTCTACTTCTCATCCCATCTGTGGCTCTCGTCACCTCCGCTCCAAGTCTTCTCGGTGTATCCTAGCTCTTGCTTCACACGGTCAACCGTGCTCTTGTCTCCCATATTCTTGTTAATATTGTCACTGATTTTGACAGCAGGGTTGCCATTAACCTTGGAAATCTTGATAACGATATTTAGGGGAGTGGACTTGTGGCCAGTGGCCGTGCTGATAAAGTCGTTTGTGAAAAAAGTTCCAATACCAAACGATGCAACCAAGCCAACGGCTTTAGCCGCATCCCTATAGGTCTCGCATTTCTCGAGATCTAAACTGTCGCTGTAGATGATCTTCTTGCTGTTCTCAGGGTATTTGAGGTCCTTGTAGTAGTGGTCAGCAATCATCTTGGTAAAGTTCAAAGGGTCTCCAGAGTCTTGTCGGACGCCCAAGTAGATATCACTGTAAGGGGGTCGAAGAGCTTTCAAGAAATTTTCAGTGCCAAAGGTATCGGTCAATGCAAAGCCAGCAGCGGAGTTTCCGACTGTCTTCAGCCAGCAATCCATGGCCCGCTTGTTGGCACCAGCGTAATCCTGAGTGTAAGCAGCGATTCCCATCATCCATTCGTGTGCAACAGTACCGATCGGCTTGAGGTTGTGCTGCTTTGCGAGAAGCACGTTAGAAGTTCCTAGCAAGAATGGAGAGCCATTGGCGCCTTTGACAATGCCTTCGACTACCAATTCTTGAGTTTTGAAAGAACGGCGACGGCGGGTACCAAACTCGCTAAAGGGCAACTCCTTTTCGACGAGGAACTGGGCCTTTGAAACTGCCTTTTCCAACTGGCCCTCATAAGTCCAGCTCTTATCGACAAACTTGAAGTATGCTTCGGACACCAGTGCAAGGATAGGGATTTCGTAAAGAATGGTGCCGACCCAGCTTCCCTTCACGAGAACTTCAATGCCAACTTCCTCGTCAAACTTTAGCACCACCTGGTTCCTGGGGTCGAGCTTGAAGTCGGCAAGGAACTCCAAGTACTTTGCAGGCAAAAATGGGACAGCTTCTTTAAGGTAGTTGATCTCGTCAGCGCTGAACTTCAAGTTCTCCAAATCTAAAACTCATTAGTCCGTGTACCTTTCGTTGTCATTTCCGTTCAATTGGTTGTCTCACGTACAATTGATTTGCTCCTGAAGCCAGGCGAAGGCCTCTGGAGTCAGTTTCTTCTCGGGGGTTCTATTGGTGAAGCCGTACTCGACATCTGCTGGCGCGTTAGTACTGTTTGTAATCCAGGTTTCCCCAACCTTCAGAAACTTAAAAAACATTACTCACCTGCATCAGGGAAGTTGTCGAGCACAGCTGCCTGCATAGTGATCTTGTACAGATCAGTATCAAGCAGCGACGTAATAACAGGCGTGGACATAGTGCAGATTGGATGTGTCGTCGTGAGGGTGCGATATACGCTACTTCTGGGATTGAAGAGGAGGCGAACGGAAGGAAGTGTTTGAGATGGCGCGCCGAGCTCATTAACTGGCAGTTATCGCTGTACGCTGAACACACGGCCCAGATGACTGTTGTTGGAACTTGTTACACTCGCGGCGGAGGGAGGGTAACCTCCCATCCCCCGGCTACCAAAATGACAAAATTCACGGAGTCACAAATCCCGGGACGAATTTATTACTGGTTTTTTGAAATTCGGAAGCCGTTTTATCATCTTACTAGACAATCCGATCCGGTAGCAAAATCTGGAATATGTTACGTTCACAGATGGCTTTTCCACATCTTGCGACCAGAGGCGCGCGGCTGAGGTCCCTAGCCCTAGTCCCAGGCGAGTCCCAGACGCCATTGAAGAATCGTAGCTCTTCCCTGGATGAAACCTCAAGCGTCTTTAATTCAGGCTGTTGGGTAGCAACAACGCTCACAACGATAGTTGCTCCTCATCAACGCATGTTGTTTCATTTCAGGGACTCATCTTGAATCTCCGGAGGATGGCACCTCGGCTCCTACGACAGGACCGGCGCGCCGTCCTCCTATTTTTATTGATCTCAATTGCTTATATAACATGAACATAATGTGATTAGCAATCTCAGGCCTCTTCCCGGCATGTGTTCCTTGGAGTCCTCGGACTTGTAACAAATAGCTGGGAATTTCATCCCGTAAAACAAAAAAAAGTCCACTTCAAAAGCATTTGTGCAAAGGGTAGCATGATTGGAAATTGGATACCAGAAAACTCACAGATATCTCAAGGACAGTGATGTAGTAAACAGAATTTAATTTAATTACAGTGCAAAATACATGAATAAATAAAAATTAAATAAAAAGCTATAAACTCCATGCCAAATCATCTCAAATTTTCAACAACTGAATACTCCATACCAGCGACTTTTTTCTCAACTTTTGCTTCCCGCTTTTGGTGTTTGTTTTGTGCTTAGTCCTGTCTTTTGCGCGCTTTTCTCTCCCTTTTGGCATTACCCTTTTCTGATGTTGTTAAATTGTTTTGGCGGTCACTTACATGCAAAGGGTGTCTTGGTGCGTGGAAAGGAAATGGTCTTTTAGGAATCTAATTCAACGTCGATTCTACAAACTTTTCTTCGTCCTAAAAGTTTGGTGAGCCAGCGTCCCTTCACTGTGTGCCAAATCCCTAAATAGCCATACGTTTGTCGCAAGAGTTATGAACAACGACCAAGACGAAGATTTACAATCACCATTATAATGAAAATTGTTCTAGTTATGCAGACTTTTACTATGTAATAATGAATAGATGTGCACTACTAGCTCTTTCAAGACAATTCTTCACAGAGCAAATTTATTTTTATTAGAATATTGTCTCAGATTTGTTTGTTAGTCAAAGTATTGAAGTGTCAAAATCCAGGAATTGATCAAGAATTTCGAAATTGACACATTATAGCTAGGAATGTAAGAATCAAGGGTCTCAATCCAATAATCAAATAAAATAAAAATCTATATAGTTCACGCAAAAACCATCATTACAAGTTTTCAACGACCAGGTACTGCAATTTGACAACTTTCCTTTCCAACCGGTCGTCCCTTTCAAGGGCTTTTCTCTGAGACCGGTTGTCGGTTCTCCGCACTCTTCTCTCTGCCACTTCCTCGCGTCTGTCAAAAATGTTTGGCTCCCTGTGCTCCACAGTGGAGGCTTCTTTGTAGAGAATATCATCTTGTTCCCATTCGGTATGACCCGATTTCTCTCCGTTGTTAGGAATGGCGTTTTCATCGCTGTCACTGTCACTGTCGCTGTTTCTGAAACTGTCTGTCTCTTCGTACACACCGGCACCTTGGTCCCTGCTTGGGTGGTGACTACTACTTGCCTGGGGGTCGACGGGATAGTGCTGCTTCCTCAAAGCCTTCTTGTGCTGTCTGTTAAGGCGTCTCTCCTTTCTTTTCATGGTCCAGCTGATCTGCTTGGCAGAGATTCTGTCAAGAAAGTTTCTCTGCTTTGCGGGAGGGGCAACATCTGTTGTCAACGATGCAATGTATGGGCTGAAGACATGCATACGGCGGTCGCGCAAGGTGAAGAGCTCATTGGAGTCCATGGTGATGGGAGCAAGAGGCTTTTGGTCGGGCGAGACACCCAACAAGGCGGCAACTTCGGGGTCCTTTTTGAGTGACACTTTGAGACCTCTAGGGTTGAAGTACTCTTCATTGGCGCTGGCAAGATATTTCTTTGTTCTCGCAATAATTATGGCAGCTGTTCCGGCTCCAATAACGACCTGGATTCCCGTTCCGATAGCGACAGCCCAATGGTGTGGCACAGATGACATGCCTGCGCCAACGGCGTTCACTGCTTGGAAGGCAACTGGGCCAGCCTGAACCAGTGCGAGATTGTCAATAAATGCAAGAAAGTCTTTTTCTTCAACACCAAGAGGTGCCAGCTCAGGACTGTATGCACGAATAAAAGGCAGAGGCCTCTCGATACGGCGGACAACGTCCATACGAGGAACAACAACTGGTCGCTGGAAAAAAAAAAGGGTTAGCCGAACGACAAACACTATTAATGTCTTGGTTTACATACTTGTAAAGATTGAGACGGTGCGTAGAAAGGTCTTCTTGGAATCCATTTCAAAGTAGACTCAATAAACCTTTCATTTGCCTGAACGTCTTCTGGGTCGCAGGCAGCTGGGTCTATAAATGGGGTTTTTTCAAACCCAGGTGAATGAACCGTAGAGGACAGTCGAGCGTTTTGAACATGGGCGTATTCGCAGTTGAATTCGTTGATCCCCTTGGTGGAGGGAGGGTGCTGCATATTGAAAGACATGTTTGGTGTTGTATTGCAAGTAGTAGTAGAGATGATGATAGAAATATTTTTTGTTTTGGATATTTGTTTGTAGACAAGAACTTGGACTGAATGTTACTTTAGTCTGTATTTATATTTCAAAGTAAGTGATGATGCTCAAGGTCAAACAATTGAACAATGGTTTGCACGGTTTTTTCGTGGGGCGCAGGGGCGACGGCGACTGCTTTCGGGCAATAATTATTAAGTTATGCCGACGGAGTAATAGTGCCGCACCCTTGTCCCTGCTTTCGGGCAATAATTATTAAGTTATGCCGACGGAGTAATAGTGCCGCACCCTTGTCCCTGCCAAGCCCCGTTGTGTTGTGCCCCGCCGTTTGGTGCAGCCGTTCGTCTAACGTCAGATTGATTCCACGCAAGTTTGCACCGACAAGAAGGCTTAGCTCTAAAAGCCAAGATTCTTTGACCGAACGACACGTTCGGTACGTATTGAAGTTTCGGCTCGGTACCGCAGCTTGCTGTTGGCGCGCAAAGCCATGCCATAGCCTCTCCTCGTGCCGGAGGCTTGTTAGCAGCGGTCGCACCAGCATACAACTAGGCCCTAGTGCATCCACGTGATGTAGCTATCCCGCTCTTTTCAAGTCATCTTCCTTCTATTGCGGCTTTTACTCTCCGGCAGATCTGACTTTGATCAAAGACGAAGATTCGAGCAGCCATGGATTGCGGTCTTGCTTCGCCGCGCCAACTCCTCCTTTGGTTGGCAGGGGGCTGTGCACACTTACGAATTTTTACAACCTTACGTCAAACCGCAGCAGCAACAATCAAAAATAATAAACCTAAACTTGACACGCACAAAAACCTATACAAATATTAAACCAAAATTAACAATAAACATGACAATACAAAATAAAACCCATGCTGTTAAGCAGCCGTTTCAGCTCGTTGACTGGTGGCAGGACCAGTGCCTGCCGACTGACTAGCATTAGTTCGAGCAGAGGGGTCGTGAACAAAATCCTTGTTCTGCAAAGCAATACTCTTGGTCATACTGTTGACCTTGTAGATGCCCACCAGCTGACTAGCAAGCTCAAACATGTTGTTGCGCAGCGAAATAACAATAAACTGGCCATTCTTGGTACGCTCGCGAATGTAGTTGGCAACGATAGAGACGTTTCGAAAATCCAGGGCAGCATCGATTTCGTCCATGACGTAGAGAGGAGTGGGCTTGTAATGGTGGAGTGCAAACACAAGCGCGAGAGAGGAAAGTGTCTTTTCACCACCAGAGAGATTGCTAATGTTCTTCCAAGACTTCTTGGGCGGCATGACACTGAAAATGATACCTTCTGAAAACGGGTCCAGACTGTCAACAAGTTCAAGCTCAGCATTACCACCCATGGTGATCATTTGGTACATCTCCTTGAGTTTCATTGAAATCATGTTGAAGCCTTCCATGAACTCGTCAAGGCGCTTCTTGCGCAAGCTCTCGCAGTGGAACTTGATAACATCACGTTCTTGCACACTAGAAGTCAAGTGGCCTCGGCGTTCTTCATAGTCCGTAGCACGACGTCTGTACTCCTTCAACACTTGCATGTCAATGTTGACCTCCTTGAGAGACTCCTCTAGACGCGCAATATCAGTCTTGAGTTTCTTGGTATTGAACTCGATCAACTCATCGGGTGTGTACTCGCGAAGTTCACTAACCTCCTCCTCATCTCCGTCTTGCATTTCTTCGTCTTCGTCATCAGCAGCCTTGGTGTTGACAATGTTGTTCACAAGCGAACCAATCACATGCAATCTTAAGTCTTTGATACCATGAGTGTATGATTGCAGAGACCGTGTGTCTTCCTTGATAGTCTTTTCATGCTGCTCAATGAGATTGGTGATCTCGATTTCAGCAGAGAGAATCTTGTTGATCTCACCACTCTTCTCGTCAACATCATTTTTCAGAGCTGTAACCACTTCTTGTTTCTCGTCGACTTCATTGCGCATGCCCTCAATTTCTGCTTCCAACTTGGCAACGGCCTTGGCCTTTTCTTCCAGTTCCTGCTCACTAGACTTGAAACCATCAGCAGACTCTTCAAGCTCACGCTCGACGTTCTTGATAACGCGCTGCTGTTTCTTGATTTCATTCTCCTTCTTGGTCTTCTCCATGACACCCTGGGACAAGCGAGCGTTGATAATTTCCTTCTGCTCGGTGATGCCATCGACTTCGGACTTGATAAATCGGAGTTTGACACCACCAATTTCCATAATCTGGTTCTGCAAAGAAGCAATTGTGCTTTCAATGCCTGAGGACTGTTCCTTCAAAGATTCAAGCTCAGACTCCAGCTTGGCCTTTTTGTCCATGGCGGCTTGGATCTCAGCCTCCTTGGGCATACCAGCCTTGACTTCGCGGCTAGTTTCCTTGTATTGCTTCTGGCTTTCCTCAAGTGTGGCAGACAAAGATTCTATCTCCAAGTTGAGTTTCGAAATATCAAGTTCCAGCTTAGGCTTCTGGTCCTTGAACTCGTTCAACTGGGTTTCCATCGTGGCCATGGTTGCTTCGGCTTTGTAAAATTTGGCTTCCTTTTCAGAAAGCTCCTGCTCCAGTTCTTTCAACTCAGAGTCGGACATGGCGTTGGTGATTTTGTTGTTCATCTTGCCCCGGGCAATTTGGCCACCACCACTCATGGTTCCTGACTTGTCAATGAGCACACCTTGCAAACTGACGACTCTCCATCTCTTTCCGCCATAGGCAATACGACGAGCTTGCTCGGGATCGTTTGCGACAAGAGTGTCATTCAACACACTGTAAAAGGCAGGTGCAAACTTTTGGTCCTTGAACTTGATAAGATCGAAGAGTCTTGGAACATTTTCTGGTGTGGAAATGGGTTCCAAATTGCGCTTTGGCAGTCTGTCCAACAAAATGAATTTGGCACGTCCAATGTTATTCTTTCGAAGGTACTCAACACATTGCTGACCAGCCTCCACAGTATCAACAACCAAGTTATCAAGAGATGGGCATGCTGTAGAAATGGCGATATCGTACTTGGAGTCAATGGTCCCCAGAGCTCCCAATCGTCCATGAAAATTGTCAACTCTGCCACTGGCACTCAATTTAGTCAAGCTAGACAAGACCTTACCCTGCGATTGTACACTAGTCACAGAGTCTTTGGCGGATTGCACTTTCTGGCGAACATCTGACAGTTGGGTTTTCATCTTGGCCAATGCTTTCGAAGCGTGTTCGCACTCAACACTGCCCAGGTCAATTTGCTCAGTAACATGGGCAAGTTCTTGTCGCTTAGTCTCGACATCTTCCTCCTTAGCCTTACCAGTGTTCATGATGTCTTCCATGTTTGCCTTGGCACTCCTCAGAGTCTCCTTAGCAACGCTCTGCTTTTCCTGAATGAGATCAATTTCACTTTGGGAAATGGCAATTTCAGACTCCTTTGCAGAGATCTTTTCACGCCAAGGTTGAAGTTCCTTCTGCGCCACCTCAATTTGGGCAGTAATGCCAGCGGTTTTTCCCTTAAGACTGTCTTGGACTTCCATGAGCTCTGCAGTTTTTTCTTGCAGTTGCTTGTCCAACTTTGCGGACCGCTCATTCAACTCAGTAACTTCCTCGTTATAGTTTTCAAGCCAAGACTGAGCTTCATTGAAAGAATGGTTTGCAGAACTGAGCGACTTCTCTAGCTTTTTCTGTTTAGTCGTAAGATGCTTTGCTTTTTCTTCAAACTGCACCTTTTGGATTTCAGCTTTGGAGACGACTTTCAAAGATTGCTGCAGTTTTTTCTTGAGAGCGTCCAATTCTTGGGAATGCGAACTCAAGTCTTTTTCAAGAGACGTCAGCTCTTTGCGGTACTCCTCAGTAGCATTACGCTCATCTTTTAGTCGCTTCTTTTGCTCTTCAAGTGATTTGGTGTTGAGAGTGATGCTTTCGCCCAAGGAATGGATTTTGGCTTGGTAGTATTGCGACTTCTTGATTGTCAGACTGTTTTCTGATCGCATGTATCCAACAATCTCGTTCTTTTGTGATTCAAGCCCAGTGATTTCTTTCTTCACGATATCGAGTCGATCTGATTTGACAACACACTCTTCGTTCAGCTCTTCCAATTTCTCGCTAGACTCCTGGATGGCTTTTTTGTAAGCTGAAGTACCAACGATATCCTCCAAGTACTCTAGAAGTCCATCGTCGTTTTCGTTTTCAGCCTTTGGCTTCATTTGAGCAATACTTTCAACTTCACCTTGTAGAATCAAAAACCGTTTGTGATCCAAATCAATTCCCTTTTCCTTCATGAGAGTCGTGACTTCGGTGAATGAACTGTCCTTGTCATTAATGTAGTACTTTGACGAGTTGTTCTTGAAAGCCTTGCGCGACACCACAAGGGTAGATCCAGGAACGACTTCAGAGGGACCATCGTCTGTGTCAACAACATTTTGGAAATGAATTTCAACAGAACAGTAAGACAGGTTTTGTTGAGTTGCTGAGTTGTGAATCAAAGCTGAGACTTTAGACTGGCGCATTTTGCTTGCGCGAAATCCAAAAACGAAAAGAAGCGAGTCAATGACGTTGGATTTACCAGAACCATTGGGTCCAATAACGGCGGAGAAAGACTATAATGGCTGTTAGTAAAAGAAATGAAAAGCTGAAAATAGGCATGAGAAAGTGGGCAATAACTTACACTGTGGAAGGGGCCGATTTCTTGTCGTCCTGCGTAAGACTTGAAATTGGTCAATACGAGCTTGTGAATAACAAGTCTAGGGGCTGGAGCAGCATCTCTAGCAAGTGATGCCTGCTCAGCAGCAAGCGTTCGGAGTCTCCCTTTCGAAGGCGAGACTGTGACAAGCCCATCGTTGGAATACTGGCTGGCAGTGATATCGCCTAATGGTTGTCCCGGAGGAGCCATGTGAAACGCATTGCGGTGCATTGGGGTTGAAGGAATTGTTTCCAGCAGCGATTGCTGTCTTTGGCGAGGAGGAGGCATGTTGAAGTTCTTCAATGGGGTTGAAGGCACAGTATTCTCCTTTACCTCCTCATACGTTTCAGGCGTGGTAACTTTAATGGGCTCCAAATGCGCAACCTCAATCCCCTGAGAGTTTTGCGGCAGTTGTTGCTGAACTGGAGTAGAAGTGACCATGGGCGAGGCCAGGGTGAAAGTGTCGTTAGCATTTTTAGAGTTTGGAGTAGAGGGCGCAATTGCCTCATCAGAGAGAGTTTTCGTGTGGTTGGCCCCTGCAGGTGGTTTCTGAAACCGGGAATTTGTGGATGGTTTAGAAGGTGTCACGGGCCCAGCAATAGAAGATCTTATAGGTCGAGGCAAGTCCATGTTTTTCTGTAAAGATGGCACAGGTCCAAGGCTTTGGCCCTTCCTCGACGAGGGGCGAGGCGAAATCTCTAGCTGGCTGACTTCTTCACTCAGAGATTTTTCGGCGCGTAGGTGTCCAAGCTTTTTACGCTTCTCACGCTTTGATGGTGTGAAAGGGGAATGTGGTTCGCGTGCGATGATTGATTTCCGGGAAGCAAGCTCCTTAGAGCCATTTTCCAAGGCAATGCTGCCGTCGTCATGTTCCTCTGTTTCGTCATCAGAGACAGTGATTCTGCGCGTCGTGCGAGCCATCGCGGTTGTAGGGTATCTATGGGTAGTATGGACAGAGTTGTTAAAAACCAACTGCCTGGTGGATTGGGTTGATTATTCCCTTGAAGAATAAAAAATAAACGGAAGTTGAAGCTGAAATGTGGAGTAAGTGGTATAAAAGTTGGAGAGAAGGGAATCACGAAGAGCGCGAGAAATCAATTCTTGTAAAAGGCTCACAACGTGCAAGTTCTGCGGTTTTGTTTTTCTTGTTCGCGCCGAAGCAAAACAATTCGCGGTTGCCGGGACAACTGCACCCACATAAAGAATTGGGCGTGCACGGCTGAACTTTACACATTTAACGCAGCAAACGCAATAAACGCAAAACAATACATAAACCATTTACGCATCTTACACGTGACTCAATTTTAGTCACGTGTTGTGAAGCGAGTGATGCCGCAAATTCCACGCGACGAGGCTTTAATGAAGCCAGGCAGACATAATTCGGAAATCAGTTGGATTATGGCATTGGCAATATCAAGTGATGTTACACGGTGTTGTGAAGATTGGCTTTTATTCAGTTACTTGGCTAAAGCTGAAGTTTGTATGGCTTACTCCTTGTAGGTAGCAACGGCCTCAATTTCAATGTTGACGCCAAGGGGCAAAGCCTTGACGGCAACAAGGGAGCGGGCAGGAGCGTGAGTGCTGAAGAACTCCTTGTAGATTTCGTTGATCTTGCCAAAGTCGTTGATGTCGGTAACGAAAACATTGACCTTGATGATGCTCTCCCAAGTGGTGCCAGCGGCAGCAATCACAGACTTGACGTTGGTCAAGACCTGGCGGGTCTGGACCTGAATGTCTTCGTGGCCCTCAACGAGCTTGCCCTCGGGGGTAAGAGGAACCTGACCAGAAAGGTAGAGGAAGCCATTGGCCTTGATGGCCTGGGAGTAAGGGCCGACGGGAGCAGGTGCGTTTTCAGTGAAGACCTTCAAGATGGCATTAGTTTTGACCTTTTTGAGTGGACGAAGCAATTCAAACTGCATGGAATTGGGCTACTTACAACAGACATTGTGGAGGTAGTTTGGCGATATGAACGGGAAGAGAAAAGCAATTGATCAAAGGGTAATTGGCGGATATGGCTCGTTTTATACAACAGAGCAAGCTTTCTAACTCGGTGACCAAGTTAACCGCGCCAACTCGGTGCTTATGACCTTACCCTGGAACGTTTTTGGCCTTTGCACAAAATGCTCCCGCATTTTTCAAGCTCTTGCACGGAAACGCGTAAATACAACACAAATACCCGTTAAATCGGATCGCTTGAAGGAAGGAACGCACTGAAGCCGCAATGTCGAAGGTCCTCGTGCTGGACAACGGGTCCTACAACATAAAGATTGGTTACGCCTCGGAAGATAACCCCCAGCCATACCACATTCCCAACTGTATAACGCACGGTCGAAACAAAAAATCCTACGTGGGCTCGCAGTTCTCGACATGTACGGACTTTTCGGGGCTCATGTTCCAGCGGCCGCATGATAAGGGCCAGCTTGTGGACTGGCGATTAGAGTACGCGATATGGAACTATACATTTTTTGGATACGACAGTCCGATACAGGTTGATCCGAGCGACAGCAGTCTCATTTTGACAGAGACCGCGCTATCATTACCAGCAGTCAGCGCAAATACAGACCAGATGGTGCTTGAAGAGTATGGGTTTTCAGAGTATTATAGATGCACACCAGGAAGCTTGATCCCATGGAACAACTTTGGAAAGGATCTATATCAGGAAGAGACCCAGAACAATAGCCCTTTGGCAGAATGTGCATTGGTGATTGATGCTGGGTTCAATTGCACAAATGTACTGCCTACGATATTGGGCGAAGTGTACTGGCCAGCAGTCCAACAAATCAGTGTCGGCGGGCGATTATTAACAAACTACCTACGAGAAACGGTGTCTTTCCAGCAATTCAACATGATGGAAGAGACCTACCTGATCAACAAGATTAAAGAGCAAACCTGCTTCATCGCTACTGACTTTGAGGCCGACCTGGAAAAGTGCATGAGCTTCAAAAAGGGAACCCGGTCACAGCGAGCTGAAAACCCATACCTCATTAGCTACGCGCTCCCCGAAACCCCTGGCGACATTGGACACATAATCGACGCTACAAATACCGACGGCGCATCATTTACCCAAGCATTACGCCTTTCCAATGAACGTTTCACAGTCCCTGAGTTATTGTTTGCCCCACACCATGTTGGTTTGAACCAGTCTGGCCTTCCCGAGGCCATTTACAACAGTCTCCAAAAAGTCCCTCCCGAGCTGCAAAGCCTGTTTGCATCCAACATTGTGCTTGTCGGAGGCTCGGCCAAGATTCCTGGCTTTGTGGACCGTCTACGGAGTTCACTGACACCTTTACTCCCAGACACGGTCAATCTACGCGTCACCATGCCCAAGGACCCGGTCACATACGCATGGAAGGGTGGCTGCCAGCTGGGCCTCCAGCCCGACATGTTGGCCAAGGTCCATGTGACACGCGAAGAGTACATGGAGTACGGGGAAAAGATTTGTGCTTCTAAATTTAACATGAAGAGAATGGAAACTGAAGAGCATCTCTCGGACTCGTTCAGTGAATAGCTGTCTCGGTAATGAACATACTTTTACTATTTATTAATTGTTTATTCTAATTTATATTAGCCATAATTTTTTACTGCATGTCAGCATTATATCCAAGTGAAGAAAAGAGGCATTAAAGATTTGTTATGAAGCGCAAAAGAGCGCAAGTTCAAGAGTACAAGAAAGAAAGAAAAAATGAAGATAAATATTATGTGTAGAGCCAAACGACACCACCGACTCCAAAGCATATAATGCTGAAAAAGACTGTAAACACTATTGTCTGATGCCACCACGGCGGCATTTCTGCGCGCTGCAAAAATAGAGCCATGGCCAAGATACCAATAGCCACGGCAACGAAAAATCCAATCAAAATGAATGCAAACGTTCCCTGGCTGATGCTTGAAACGTCTTCGGTCAGGATGGCAATGAAGAGGGTGCCGACCATGAGCGCTGAGAGGAAAAAACACATGGTGTAGAAGGCAGTGATGACATTGTTGCGCTGGTCCACGGCGTGTGAGTTGTGGTAGTTGTAGTAGTAGTCCTTGTAGCCAACTTCGTCGGAACCGAACCGCGACGACTT
Organism: Geotrichum cucujoidarum; assembly: GCA_030566025.1. Taxonomy (NCBI): domain Eukaryota; kingdom Fungi; phylum Ascomycota; class Dipodascomycetes; order Dipodascales; family Dipodascaceae; genus Geotrichum; species Geotrichum cucujoidarum. Next base: position 22,992 of record JAJMHN010000123.1, read on the forward strand.
GAATCGCGGCGAGTAAAAGCCTTCTTCATAGTCCGTGTAGTCGCTGCTTTCTTCGTCGTCCTCGTCGTCGTCCTCAGAAGACGACCCATTGATCTGGATGACAGGTGAGGATGTGTTGCGGTGTGACCGACGTTTGGGCCCAGGGCTGAATACTTTTTGCAGCTTGTGGCCCCACCGAGAAACCTTGTCAAATATGCGGTCAGTCAAGTTCATGAGAAAGGCAACGTCGGCGCCATTGAAAAGCATGTCGCCCATCTCCTCTTCTGGAATCACTACAAATATACCCTCGTCGGCGCCATCTTCTGGGTCGTCAAATTCGTTCCAGTACCTCACAACAGGTTGGCCTTGTTGATGGTCAGAGATGGTTTCGTGGGTATGCTCGGCAGATCCGTATTGAGAGATCTGAGACTTGCCAGTAAATGTATTATTGCGTTTTAGAGGAGCTCGCTCGTTGTTGAGCAGTATCCCTGGATTAACGGGGGTTTGCGAAAACTGCGCCGCAATATTCGTGCCCGACTTGCTGTTTCGTTTGGACAATGCGCTTTTAGGCTTGGGAGCTCGACGAATGTCCATGTCATTGTTTAGCAAGTCCAACCATTTTGGCAGTGTGGACAGGAAATTTGGGTAGTACACGGCCACAGTGTGAGCGTAAACGGAGAAGCCCTCGACGGGGTACACCAAATGACTTTGTTCTAGGTCGGTCACCCATGTAGGCTTCTCAAGGCTCTTCCATCTCACGTCTAATACGCAATATGGAAAGTCCTGTTGGTCCTCGTACGTCCCATTCCAGTCCGTGTCGGTGGCACCTGCCCTGGTATATGTGATATTGCTGTCCATCGTGGCCCAAATGTCTGGCTTGTCCCACTGGGTATTGTTTGAGCTACCCGCGCCATCAGATTGGTTTGAGGCCGTGGACTTGGTATACCTGAAGCGCGTTCGCTCTGAGCAAAACTTTGCAATGGGTAAAGGGTGGCGCTTTTGAACCCACGAAAGTGCTACTCTGCTCATGTTGTCCATACCTTGCGTCGTGTCGCTCAAGACATCGAACTCTGAGGTGCGAATCATTCTTTGTTGTTCGGGTGTAAGATTTGCTATGCAGAAATGTCTCAACCCACCCACAGGAGAGCAGAGGACAGGTGTGGACGCTGATATAGTTCCTTGTATGCTGTGAATCTGTCCTGGCTCTGATTTCGTCTGAAGAGAGTAGAACTTTTTGGGATTGTCTAGGAACGTCGTGTACGTCAAGTTTTTGGGTCGATGGTTTTGCTGGCTGCGCTCACTCTCTTCATTCAAGTCAGAAATTGAGCTCTTGCGCACTTGGGCCAGGGCCTCACCCGGGGTGTCAGCATTGTCGATCAAGGTTGTAGCTTCCTCGCCAATAGTACTATCTGAAACCAAGCTCAAATGCCGCAGCAAATTAAGCTTGGTCTCGACAACATTGTCTGAGTGGACCCAGAACACGGCTGAGTTTGTAACCGCTGTTACCATTTCACAGTCGAAATTGCACAAGTTCTCCGTACTTGGGTATGCGTGTGGTGTTGATGTAATACTTGTCAACTTGGCCTGTCGTAAAACATTGTACAATAAACTCAGCTCCAGAAACGTACTGGTAAAGTCCTGGTTCGTGAAAGAAGTTGGCGCCTCCAAGATTGGAAGGAACTTTTTACTTAATGCCGACGATTCTGACCACTTTTTGTACTTTTTCAAGAGTTTCCGAAAGCCTGTGCGCTGGACTCCAATGAACCGCGAGAGTCGCTGGACGTCGCGGGTCAATTGCACGACTTCCTGTCGCAGTCTGACAACTAGTGACTGCCTAGTGCTTGTGTGAGCTTTTGAATGCGAGCTGGGCGCCACCGACTGGTCCTTTTCGGCAATCATGTCGACTAGCTTTTCAGATTGGGCTATGCGTCTATCAATTTCGCCCGTTTTACTCTGTACAAACATTCCTATCTAGCATAGTGTTAGTCTATGTTTTTGAGCATGGAGAGGTTGTCCTTACCGAGTCATACTGTTCCATCAAGGCGTGATAGAGCTTGTCGAATTCGGCCTCGCCAGCGTCCGTGCTGGTGGCTCTTTTTATAATTCGTTTAATTTCATTGTAGTCGAGATTGTAAGCTCTCCATTCAGGTACAGAGCGCTTGGAGAGCTCCAAGCCGTACTTCATAGCTTGGTGGGTGTAGCAATGACGCGTGAGTAGTTCCAGCTACTATTTCATGAACAACTCCAACAACTGAGGTCTTGGCGAACTCGAGACCGGTGGACCCCTACTGTGTCGCACAAAGAAACGGCTTTAAGCGAGAGGGATTTGGTCAAAGCAGACAGCGAGGAGAGCAGCTCTGCGTGTGCTACCTCAGTCGGATAGCTGGCGATGTGTGGTAGACTGGGAGTGCGTAGTAGGAAGAGAAGAACAAGCCAGAATTGGAAGCCAACCCCGCCAGCATTTTAAATTGATCGTCAAAGTTCTCGACTGCGGTGGAAAATGTCCATACTTTCGCCTTATCAAACAAAAAAACTTTTTTCCTGTCGCTTCTGGCCAGGCCCTTTTTTGCCAGTTTGATCTGGTCAACCATCACACGGCTCAAATGCCGCGCATCCCGCTGTTTGATCGCGGGCAGGTCCGTCGCGCGTCCTGCGCTGGAGTCGTGCCTTGGATCGAACGGAGAAAGCCATCACCGTACGCGATCCATCAATGGGCTCTTGTGAAGAACCGTGGGCAGGCGGCCGCCTTCCTTATCCGGCAACTGCTCGGGTGATTAGATTGGACCCGCCGCCAGCCTAGCCGAGCTTAATTTGGGCTTTCTTTTGACAAGGAGACTCACGTGCAAATCTTAATTAGGTAACACTACCATACATTGATTATGTAACAACAACTGGCCGGAAAGCTGGTACTGTTGTGGGCCCAAACGCTGGCACGCATGTTGAGCTGTTAGAGTTACAACTTGGTGGGCTTATGAGCGGTCGCGGCCGCCAGCATCGACGCCCGTAAACGTGCTGCTGGCAGGCTTGTCGTTGATTTCCTTGCCCTTGGCCCCCAGGCAGTAGCTCTGTTTCACCAAGCTGTGGCAGCAACCAAACCCCCATTGGCCCTCTTTCCAGTAACTGCCCCATACGGACGTATGGTTCCCTGGGTAGATGTCCTCCTCGTACTTGCTTTTGAGTATCGTACCTTCTTTGGGAGCAGGTAAAGTTTCTTCCTTTGCGCTCGACTTTGGCTTTTTGATTTGTCCGTCCTTGGTGTATTCAGTGTACCCATCGGTGGGGCCTTCAAGCTCTTCGTGCGACCTCTTCAAGTACTCTTCACCGCCGTACTTGCTGAGAAGACTTTTCTTGTGTTGCTCCGCAGCCTCTCGTTTCTTCTTTTGAATTTCACGTAGCTTCAGGATTGCTTCTGTGGGGTTGGACTCGAGGTTTATTTCCTGCCCCTGCTCGGCAGCCAACTCGGCCAGTTCTCGCAGTTCGTTGTGGTCTTCAGCAAGATCGGTCAGTTTCCGCTCAAACAAACCGCGCTCGTTCAGTTTGCCATCCTCGTCCGTTCGAAGTGTTCGACTTTTTGGATTGAATACCGCAGCGTCCTCGCGTAGGTCCGTCAAGTAACTCGCCTTGTCTTCTCGCGTTCGTAATGTTCTCGTCGTGAGTTTGGCGTCTTCCTCCTTTTCAGCTCCAGCTAAAGATGCGCCAGTCGTTGGTGTATTTCCCTCTCGTATTTGTCGCAGCCTCTCTTCTTCCGCTTCTTGCGCGCGCTGCTTCTCTACAGTTTCAAAGTTTTGAACAACTTTCTGATATTCACCCGCGTCGTATCCATTCCATCGATCTCTTTTGCTTTCCCACGTCGTGCGGATGTTCTTCAGATCTTCGTCGGGCTGGATGTCGACGCCACTGTACTTGGCTCCAACTTTTCGAGGCCGCTCCATACAATCCTTGTGGCCATGCGTCATGGCGCCACAGTTTTTGCATGCGCCTTTTCGGAATTTGACTGGCTTCTGGCTGGCTTTCGAGTCATCGTCCTCCTTCTTCTTGCCTCGATCGTACCATTCCGGCTCGAAAGTCTCTTTAGTGCTTCTTTGATGGTGTAAATAATCATCACTCTGTTCAACATACCATGGCGTTGACGAAATGAATTTAGGAATGAATGGATTGATTTCGTTGCCATCTGGGCCAACCTTAGGGAGCTCCCTTTGAGGATTAGGATTTGATCTCTCCCCCCGTGAACCTCCAGAGCCCTTATTTTGCTGAGACATGGTGAGCCAATTGTCGAAACTTATTACTGTCTTGGAGAAGTCAGAAGCGTTGAATAATTTATTTCTCCCAAACACTCTGCCAAAATAATTTCGCGTTTCAAGAAATGCCAACCAACATTCACTACAATGAAATTCAACATCAATTCTGCTAAATCCAAGTATTATGAAGATTTCTGAGTCGCTTACAATCATAGACGTACGGGCCACTAATAAACAGAGCAGAGAAGCAAAGTTGATAAATAGAATACATTCGGAGGGAACTAAAAAATAAAAAATAAAACTCAACTAATAAAAAAGAAAGAACTGATTACTGACTGTCAGCACTGCTTCCCAATGTCAGTTAACGTAAATCCAGATGTCAAACAGTGGCGAAAATAAAGGAACGAGATATTGCTATGAGCCGAAGCGTTCTAGCGAATAGGTACTTTTGAGTCGGTTTCAACTTAGACAGTAATGAGGTGTCTGATGGGAATGTGGATCTATGAAAGTTAGCAACAGAAAATGTTGTGCAGGAAGCCGAGCGGGTTGCAGAGCTGGATTGCAATTCGCTACTAGATGGCTGTGAAAGGATTGATCTGGGGAGAAGTAGACATACCAACTTGACAATGTAGCCGATGGCTCCCATGACGACGAAACCAACGCCGACAGCTCTGATGATCTTGATGAATTCTAAATGCAAGTTAGAAGATGTAGAAAAGACAAGGGAAAAAGTGCAGCTTACCTGATCCATCGGGCTTGGTGCATCTGTTGATGAAGGTGGTTCCCTCCTTGATGAACTCCACAGGGATTTCAGAGATCTTTTCGAATCCGTCGCCAGCCATTATGAAATGCGAATTAAAGTCAAAGTCGAATAAAAATACAAGTAAAAGCGCCGACTAGTCGTGCGGGAGAGGTGTCGATAAGGGTCGGGGTGAGGATGTGGTGGCAGTAGGAGATGAAAGAAAAATCAAGGGCCCTCTGCCTTTCTGCCACGAGCGCCTCAAGTACTGTGGAATTCCACCCAAGCAGACGAGGGCTAGGGTTCACACAACCCAGGTGAAAACAACGTTGCGACGATTAAGCGCGCATGTTTCCAACACCGACACGAAGGCCCTGCAAGATTTGTTCACAAACACAAAGTCTCGCACAGAACAGCTCCATTTATTACCATTGCCAGCTGGTTTTAGTTCCTGACAGAGAAGGACAGTTGCGGGCTGTAACTACAGTTTTTCAGAACCAGAGCTATACCTGTAGTGCCACAAATACGCTGTCTCTCTTTTCTCTGGCAGTTCATTGATCAATAGTTAGACTAGAATTCACTCCTGCTCACTGTTCCTAAGCATTTTGTTTTCCATAGCTGTCTCTGAATTACTATTTGATTCTACTGTGTGATAGTCCCGTTCTACTTCAAGTGCCACTGCTATTTCTACTGCTCTTGCCAGCTCTTTCTTTTACTTTTCAGGCTCTGGTCTGGTGTTGCGTATGAGTGAAAATATTTCGACAATCGACATACTTACACTGTTATAGTCATTCTTTGACCTCTCCTCTTAGCTCAACCCTACTTAAGGCCAATTCGCAATGTCCGAACAATATCAGTACGAAATTGACCTGGACGATGACGACGGGTACTCGAGACCTTCAGCGCAAACCAACAACCAAACCACACAACACAAAAATGACGACCAGAACTCAGCGCAACAACAATCTAGCCATAACGACAAACCTAGTAGGCCGCAACCAGAAAAGCAAAATGACAACAATAGCAACAATGCCCAAGGGGGAACTGGTAATTACCAGCAGAACAACATGCCACAAGGGTACAACAATGGCGGCGTAAACAACTTCAATTTCCAGCAACAACCGCAAGGCTATGGCAATAACATGTTTCCTAACCAAGGTCCACAAATGTACAACAACGGAAACATGCCTGGTCAAGGCGGCTTTCAGTTTCAAAATACTAATTTGCGCCCCTCTTACAATCCTACACAAGCCTTCCTCATTCAAACGCTAGACTGGTGGGTAAACGAAGAAGACGTTCGTGGATACGCAGTGTCAGCTGGCCACGAAAGAGATATTGCATCAGTCGTTTTCGATGAACACAAAGTGAACGGCAAAAGCAAGGGAACGGTTTACCTCGAATTCACTTCAACTGAAGCAGCTACTACGGTATTGAGCTGGGTCACATCAAGTGTGAAGGGAGAAGGAAATTCCCCAGTGCAAGGATCTTATGTTACGCCAGTGAAAGGAATTAACCCATTCAGGCCCTCCACAAGCAAGAATTTCAACATGAACAACCGTGGTCGCGGTGGACATATGCGAGGCGGCAGAGGCGGATACGGAGGTCGAGGTGACTATTCCGGAGGTATGGGTGGTGGAATGCCGGACGGAGGATTCAACCAGGGAGGCTACGGCCCAGGGGGCTTCAATCAAGGCGGAGGTATGCCTATGCGCGGAGGCTGGGGCGGCAACCGAGGTGGCTTCCAAGGAAATTATGGAGGAGGGCACGGAAACCACTACGGAGGAGGTAATCCTGGGTTCCAAGGTGGATACGGGTTCCAGGGATACTATGGTCAACAAGGTCCACAAGGCGGCCAAGGCAACTATGGAGGAGGAGGGCAAGATCAGTTCCCTCAAGACGATAACCCCCATGGACAGAAGCGAATGCGTCAGGACTAAAATGCATCTACTACTTCACATTTAGAGCTTGCATTACTTGCAAAACATTTATTTAATTTATTTCGAGGCTTGGATGATTTTTCAAGCTTCTACTTGCTGATATATGACTGGTTTTGAACCATAAAACTGTGCTCTGAAGGCAACTTGGACGCACTATTTGTAATATATATATATATATATATAATATGATGCCCTTGCAGCACAGTTGTGAAATATAAATAGTCTGCTCTTTTAAATGACTGTTGCTCGGAAGCGCTCGTGGCTGCAAAATGTTGCTAAAAACATACAGTCAACAGGGTTTGGCTGTAAGCTTTAGATAAACTCCCACACTTTCTAGAACATTTGGGGTTTATTTTTCAGTATTTATGCAAACTCGATTTTGATCCCTCTTCTTTTTTTTTTCTTCTCAGTACGCAAGAAGCTTCATCCTGAGCAATGATTCCACAAGTGATTTCAACAGTCAGCTCCATTGAGCTTGCCCTTGAGAATAAAAATTATGAGAAAGCAATCACTCTATCGCTTAAGGAACTCAAGAAGAACGCTCTGAGTGTCAAGTTACGCATCCTATTGTGAGTATATGTATACTGACGCCGTGATCCATGATGGCCCTAACCAAGTAAACAGGTCAACGGCTTATCAGCGCAAAGGTGAATACGCCAAAGCTTTTAAAGTAGCTGAAAATGCCATTTCCACTGCTCACAGCAATGGCAAGCGAGAAGACATCTCTGACGGACAACTTCGACGAGCGTAAGTTTGGTTCAATTTTTTCATGCTGAAATTTCATTTGACTGATGAATTTAGCATCGCCTTATTTTTACTTGGCAGATACCATGAAGCTCTGTTCTCAATATCTCTTGCTACCAAGTATATTGATAAATCGAACCAGAGAAAGACAGCCGTTGTCGATGTGTGGACTCGCAAGATTGAAGCAAAATTGGAGAACAGTAAGTCACGAAATATAAAGGTACCAATGGGGACTAACATCGATCTAGGTGTTTACGATGAAAACTATATTACTATCAATGAGATCCCGTCAATTGATCAAAGCAAGGACATTTTGGATTTACAATCTTCTCCATCTACTGGCTCTATAAAGGCCTTGGAGCCTGCAGCTACTCCTAATATCACCGCCAATGCGACTTCTGAAGCCAAGCTTAATGCGAACACAGAGACAGTTGCGCCAACGGCTCCTCCCGCTCCACAGGAAGTTTCTGTCGACAAGATTAAATTCGACTGGTACCAAAATGCAACTTCCGTCAACATTTCCCTGTTTATCAAGAACGCTCCTAAAGATGACGTTAAGGTTCAGTTTGAGCCCACATTGGCTTCAGTTACATTCCCATTGCCTACTGGATCAGATTTTGTTTATGGTTTTGATCCATTGGCCGATTGTATCAACCCCGAGGCATCTTCTTTCAAGGTTTTTGGCACCAAGATTGAGCTCACTCTTAAAAAGGCTACGGAAACCAAATGGCCGACATTGTTGGGCTCAGATGCTGAACATGCTAGCGACGACAAGGCTACCACTGCACCAACCGCTGAGGCTGCTCAAAAGGGTCTTGGTCTTGAGACGCCTTCGTACCCCACCTCTAGTAAACACGGCCCCAAGAATTGGGATAGTATCCTCAAGGACGAAATTGACGAAATGGAAAAGAAAGAGAATGAAGATGACCCTAACGCATTTTTCAAGAGCATCTTTTCTCAGGCTGATCCTGACACTCAAAGAGCAATGATGAAGAGTTACACTGAGAGCAATGGTACCGCTTTGAGCACTAACTGGGAAGAAACTTCAAAGAAGAAGTATGATACTAATCCCCCCGATGGAATGGAAGCAAAACTCTGGAACAGATGATGAGTAGTCATGAAATATAATAAGTTAAATTTATGCAAAATTACAACAATGTTAGCTTTTGAAGCTCTTGTTTTTTAGGTAGCCTTCAGCAAAGGTCATGAGCCTCTTGACAGCTATAAGCCATTTCCGGGTCGCTTCGTCAGCCATGATGTGTGCCACGTCCACGCCGCTTTTCTCATTGTCGTAGCCTGTAATTTTCTCACGGGCACTGCGCGCGTGGATACCCACAGCTGTAACACCGACAGGCCAAGTCGCATTACCAATGCTCATTTTGATGTAAACGTCCTGGGCTAGCCGATACTTGTGGGTTTGGACGTAGTGTAAAAGCAAGGCCAGCTTGGGGTATAATGAATCAGAAAGCGTCCTGTTGCGCAGGGTCTTGAGTAATGGAATCGTGTAGGCTTTGGTCTCGTTGAGAACATCTAGAGACACCTCGTTTGTGTCCTCATTGTTCTTCAATATCGACTCCCACTCACTGAGAATCGTTCGTATCGTTGCCCTCATTTGTCTGTAAACTTTCTCGGTGTCTTCTTTGATATCTTGCTCCTGGATCTCCATGTCGATTTCGTTTTCTTTCTGATCTTCCAGCTTTTCTCGTTCCTCCTCCTCGGCCTTTTTATGCACAGAGTGTAAGCGCAACACACGCTGCTCTCTTGTTTCTGCAAATAGTATTCGAGGCTCATCCATTTTCTTGAACTCTTGCTTCAATTCGTCGTCTGTCAATTTGTTTTCTTCGAGTCCTTCGATCAGTTTGAGTTGCTCGGCGCGCCGTGATTCTTCTAGTTGCTCATACTTTTCGCGCTGTTTCTTCTCTTCTCTTTTTGCTCGCTTAGCAACTTCTTCCTGTTCTGCTTCTTCGCGCTCTCTTTTTAAACGCTCCGACTTTGCCGAACGAGCTGCATCTGCTTGTCGTTGTTTTTCCAAAAGCTCTTCTTCTTCTGCGCGTCGGATCTCTGATTGTGAAACATATTTCTTGCTCGAACTCTCTGAACCTGATCCAGCTGAGCCTGCTTTAGAGGCGAGACGCTTCTTTTTGGCAATCTCACTCCCCAACAAGGACTTGAAATCCATCCTAAAGGTCTGTTTCGCTTTCCAGAGTCTCCACACAGTTTGAAATTTCGATGTTCACGATTACAAGCGAAAAATGGGAAAGTCCCAACCTATGCGTAAATTCTGTACTGTAAGTAATTATGGGGCCTTCCCAAATTAGACCCAAAATCACGAACCCCAAGTCCCATCACCGTACCAGTTCCACAACTTGTAGACAGATTGATTGAGGCCGACTCTGTCTTTGCATCGCACTTGTACAGGATTTAGGAACGACTGTTTTGTTGGGGAGATATTAGTGACCGAAATAGATTATATCGACAATGTCCGACCAGATCAAGCAAGAGCCCACTACTGGCAATGGCCCTTCGGCAGCAACTCCCGACGAAGGCGACATGAGTGTCAACGGAGAAGAGTTCGAAAATTACGAAGACAACCTGGATTTGGACATGAGCAAAGAGGACACAAAGGTTTGGCTAGTGCGCATGCCGACTTTCTTGATGGAGAAATGGCGAGATGTTGAAAAGAACAGTGGTAAAGAGCTGGGAAAAGTTCGCATCTCCACTGGTCAAGCCAATTCGAACAAGAAAGAGGTGAGTTTTTGCGAACGACAGCTGATGTTGGGCAAAGCTTTGCTGGTAGTTAGACGTGACGAGTAGTGACATGAACCGTTTGTCGCTCACGGATTAGATATTTTGCTAACATTTCAAGCCCTGGAAAGTCAAGCTCATTCTTAACGATACACCCGAAGCCGCCAACATTCCCCATGAGTACGATATAGCACTTGTGAAGCAAGTTGTCGACAACACCTATGTCTTTACGGAAAAGGACATGCCTAAATATCAAAAAGATGCGCCCAAAGTTAAACAGCCAACACCACCACCGGCACCAAAACCCGCGCAGAAATTTAACAGATTTAATTACAAAGAAAGGTTTACGCCATATGTGCGGACTATTCCAAGTATGCAGCTTGATTTCCCTTCCTTTTTGAGCAAGAGAATATGAGAAAGCTAACAATTCAGAGCGAACGAGTTTAGTTGGTACGGTGTGCCACGAATGCTTGGTGACCCCTTCTTTGAACGACCAGAGGTACAGCCATGTCGTCCGTGAAAGAAAGAAGCTACAAGAAGAGCCTACGCAAAACAAGGTTACGTTCCTGTCTGATGGCACGGGTGTCACAAGTGGAGGAATGGCCCGCGTCAATCAAAGTGGTTTCATGCAGGCAGTCAAGAAGACTTCGAAGGCTAGCAGCGACGGCAAGAACACGAGAATTGAGCGTAACGATCTTCTTGATTTGCTTTTTACGCTTTTCGAAGAATTCGACTATTGGAGTTTGAAAGGTCTCAAGGACAGAACCAAGCAGCCCGAAGTTTACTTGAAGGAAGTGCTCGAATCCATGGCAGTTTTGATTAAGAAGGGCCCATACGCAATGAGATACAGTCTCAAGCCCGAGTACCGACAAATTAAGCAAAAGAAGAACGAGGACCAAAAGGGTAGCTCAAGTCTGTCTGAGTACATGAACCAGACCAATGGCAAGACCCCTGCTAGCGGCTCGGGCGCAGGCTCGGGAGAGAACAACAACGACGATAATGATGATGACGACGATGATATTGAGATGGAGACTGTGATCTAAAGATTTAGACGTGGGAGTCATTAGAATATTAAAGTTAAGGTACGACCCTCCAGTCCATTCTATTTATGTACTATCGCAACGAGTCGTGCTTTTTCCAACATAACAAATATTCAAACAACACACTTTTGTTGCATAGATAATATAATAATATTTAAATAAATACTTGGTTATTTTCATTCTCAAGAGCACATTCTTCAGTCTTGCGCATTGACTCTTGCTGATAGAAATACGTACAATAGTAGTAGAGCTTACATACTACTGGCAGCGATATAACACGGTTCGAGAGCGGTCAGTCCACCGGCTACTGAAGTAGCTACTTTTCATGGCAGTAAGTACTGGCAGTCCGCCGTTTCTGAAATTTCAATCACTTTTCCAGGCTGTCCCTGAATAATTAATCCATCCATCGATAACGGCTTGTTCCATGCAGTATGTAGGTCATGTGACTAGTAGCTGGGCCCACGGTCTGTTTTTCTGGCGCGCGCGCAGGGCAACGGCCGCCGCCTGATAAGGCCGCGGCTGAGTCAGCACGACCCGTATCATAAGATTAGAAAGCCGCGATATGATTCAAGGCAAAGGTTGTGGGGGCGCATACAAATCCCGCGCAGCACCAAGAAAGCGACGGCGGGGCTGGATAGCGCAGACAGTCGGGCTCGAGTTTTGGCCGGCGCCGTCGCTGTCGCCGAGGGTCGAGTGTGGCCGCGTCTCCAGATTTCTACGCCACGCAAGTGCGGGTTTACAGCGACTGGCAACGGCAGCTGCCACCGGCCCCAAAACAACTCTATCACACCTCTGAAGCCAGCCAAGTATATCTACGTCGCCTGAGACTTTCTCTTTGCAGGTTGAGTTTTATATAAATACAGGCCTTGTTCCTCTAAATTTCAAGTAAAAAAGACATCGCATTCCATCTCCTTTTCTTCTTTTATTTCTGTTCATCATCTAAATCATGTGTGGTACTACTTCCTCCGAAGGAGTTCTCTCCGAAATCCTTACTACTATCAAGTCTTTACACCAAGACCACCAGGCCTTGGCCAGCAAAGTCGATGACTCTAACAACAAAATTGGTCAGGTTTTGTCCGACTTTGAGTCCAGAATTGCTGCCCAAGAGACCACCAAGCCTTCCTCTCCCAAGAGTGTCAGTCCCAAGGCCACTTCCCCAGTTCTCAGATCCGCTGAGCTCAGAAAGGCCAATGGCAAGTGGCCCAGCAGAATCACCCTCACTACCTACCCTGGCCAATCCGGTGTTGACCCAGTTCCTCTTGACTGGGGTAACGGAGACCCTCTCAAGCGTGGACCTGTTGTAGTCGCTCGCAGCGCTGACACTATCAAGAGTAGAAACGCCATTGGCGCTCACTCTGGATCTTACTCCATTTACCAGGCCTTGGCTGTTGCCCTCGACGATCTCCCTGTTGACCACAAGCCCGACTTCACCAACGCCGAGCCTCCTGTACAGATTGGACCTTTCCCTCAATGGTCCGACCCTAAGAAGATGGTTGCCATGGATCCGTTTGGCCACATGGCTCCTTGGATTTTCAAAGACTACATTGACCAGGGCATTGATGTCCGCCCCACTATTGCTGTCACCAAGGCTCACATGCAGTTGAGCGAGATCAGAGACGAGGTCAAGTCTGGAAAGCTAAAGGTCGACGGAAAGATTGTGCTCAACGAAGAAGGTGACTTGGCTGTGACAAAGGTTGCTGTCGAGCCTGTTTGGTACCTCCCTGGCCTTGCCGAGCGCATGGGAATCGACGAAGGCACTCTTAGAAGAACCTTGTTTGAGGTCACTGGCGGATCATACCCCGAGCTTATCACCAGAAGCGACATCAAGGTTTTCCTACCTCCTATCGGAGGTCTTACTGCTTATATCTTTGGTGACCCCGCCAAGGTCTCTGATGACAAATGCAGACTGGCTCTGCGTGTCCACGATGAGTGCAACGGTTCCGACGTCTTCGGTTCCGATATTTGCACTTGCAGACCCTATCTTTTATTTGGTATCTCTGAAGCCGTCAAAGAGGCCCAAAACGGTGGATCGGGTGTCGTCATCTATTTCAGAAAGGAAGGCAGAGCCCTGGGTGAGGTCACCAAATACCTTGTTTACAATGCTAGAAAGCGTGGCGGTGACACTGCTGCCGAGTACTTCAAGCGTACTGAAAACATTGCTGGTGTCAAGGACATGCGCTTCCAGTTCCTCATGCCTGACATCCTGCATTTCTTGGGTATTACTCGCATTGACCGTATGCTCTCCATGTCCAACATGAAGCATGACGCTATTGTGGAGCAGGGAATCCCCATTATCGAGAGAGTTCCTATTCCTGATGAGCTCATTCCCCCTGATTCTCGTGTCGAAATCGACGCCAAAATTCACGCTGGATACTTCACCAGTGGTAAGGTCATGACTGTCGAGGAGCTCAAGGGCGTCAAGGGCCGTGTCTGGGACGACTTTGACCACTAAGCTTCTAATGTTGATTCTGACGTATCATTTCCCATTTGCTTCTCTGTAATTATATGTATTGCCCTCAATGTATCATCCTGTTCTAAATCAAAGCATGATTTTTTTCTCTATGAGGTTTGATCTCACGTCGCTCTCGGGTTCAAGTATTTGCCGAGATTTAATAAATTCCACAGTTGCCCTTACCCAGGCCTTTTTTTTTTTACCATACTGAAAATTTCCACCCGAAAAACAAAAACAATCTTCTCACAACACAGGAGGACGTTTGATTTCTCGGAATCGAAGGTCTTCACAAATACGCTGGGTGCCTACATTTGTCCGCTCTTTAGTTATCTTTCCCGGAATATCTAGAAGTATGAGCTGTAGTGCTTGAACCCTCAACTCGTCCAGCCAATTTTTTTTTTTTTTTCAAATTCCTTTTTCCACCCAATCACAACTTGCGCGAAACGTCCACCTAACGCTCCGTACGTGAGATTTCTAAATCAGCAGAACCGACCCAGTCTAGATTTCACAGTCGGTAGTACAGCCTAGAAACCGCATATTTCTACAACTTTCATTCCAACATAAACAATGCACGAATACCCGGCAGGCGTTGTTGCGGATGCCGCTACCCGGTCCATAGTAGAGGAAGATGTCGAATCGTTAGCTTCTCGAGCCTCCTACTTGAATGTAGGTGTTACATTAATACAAGAAAAACTCTCAAGCTAACAAAATTTTTTCAACAGGTCATGTTAGCAGGAGGTATTGGTGGTTTAATAGGTGATTCGGTAATGTATCCTTTGGACACAGTAAAAACTCGCCAACAAGGAGCACCTAATGAAATCAAGTACAGATCAACACCTCGGGCTTTCCTCAACCTGACGAGAGAAGAAGGTGTTTTCCGCGGTTTATATGGCGGCTACCTGCCAGCCGCTCTTGGCTCGTTTCCGGCTACGTTGACATTCTTTCTCACATACGAATGGACAAAGCGAGCTTTTATTAACGATTTGGGTGTACCGGAATCTGTGGCCTACTTTACATCTGGTCTTCTTGGAGATCTTGCATCTTCTTTTATTTATGTGCCTTCAGAAGTGCTGAAAACCCGGTTGCAACTGCAAGGTCGACACAACAACCCCTATAGCGTGAGTGGGTATAACTACAAGGGCATGGCGGATGCTTTCAAAACGATTTCACGCGTCGAGGGCTATGGTGCACTTTTCCATGGTTACAAGGCTACCATGATTCGTGATTTGCCATTCTCGGCTTTGCAGTTTGCATTTTACGAAAAGTTCCATAGCTGGGCACAAACTTATGTTGGCGCCAACAAAGACATGGGTGTTGGCCTAGAACTCTTGACGGGAGGCGTGGCTGGTGGTCTTTCTGGAGCCATTACAACGCCTCTAGATGTTGTCAAAACACGCATTCAGACGCAAAGCTCAGATCCTGTCCCTGAATCCTCATCGCCACACTCTGCCTCATCTCCTCATTCTCAACACAACACAAAGTCTTCTGTGCACAGCAGCAATAGTGGCAAGGCCTTTACCCTTCATCCACAATCAACCAGCACGGAGTCTTCCAACAATAACTCAAACCACAGTCCTGCCGGCAGTAAAAAGCCCTACACCATATCTTCATCCTCAACTCACACAGCATCAAAGGCTCCTGCTATCCTCACTGACTCGACGTTCCAGGGCCTTAGAATTATTTACAAAACGGAAGGATTTGGTGGACTATTTAGTGGCATTGGTCCCCGTCTCGTGTGGACGTCTGTACAGAGCAGTGTGATGCTACTTACTTACCAGAGTGTGCTGAAGTATTTGGAGGAAAATAATAGATGTCAAGACGGCGAGTCAATAGATGGGTTCCAATAAATGGCCTAGACCACGTCGCTTTAATTGTATATATAATAGAAATTTCAAGAGTCATAGTAAAGGGTAATGTTGTCGTAATTGCTTTCTCAAAAACCACGATGATGTTGTATTCAAAATAAGCAGTTTTATCTCCAGGATCTTACAACTCTTCCTCGTCGTCGTCGGCAAATATATCAATTTCAGGGAAATCTCCAACTTCAACACTACAGGGTTTAACCAACGACCCGTGGTTAGCCTTAGCTTGGAAGTATCTCTTTCCCTGGATGGTACCGTCGTTTTTTCCAAGAGGCTCATCGAGTTCAACACCTACCCAGTAGAGTTGCGAACCTTTGATTTCCGGCACTTCTCCCACAAATTTAACTTCCCCGCGACGCTCTTGCGTGTCACCACTTGCAGCAGAGATCAATCGGCACCGACGGCCAACTGCAATCTTGCGCTCCTTCAACTCGGCGTCTGCGCTCTCTTTACTTTGCATAACAGGCTGCCCTGAATTTCCAAATCGGCCTAGGTGATTTTGCTTTTTCCATGCTAGGACAGTGTCGTTTCTCTTTTCGTAATCAGTCTCTGACATTTCGTACTTTTCAACTTCTGAAACGTCGTTGAAATTGCCTCTTGCAGTTGGTGGGCGGGAGTCATGGATATGAATGCGGCCGTAAGATGATATACCGAGATCGGCCACAGTCGTCGAGTCTTCGTTAATATTCTGTGTAGCAGGCGACGGAAAACTAGCAGTGGCCGAAGGGTATACTTGTAGCGTTTGACTGGATGGTGGAATGCCAGTCACAGTTTCGAGCTTGAACTTGAGCTCTGTAATAGTCCAAGACGGCGATATTCGTCGCTCAGAAGACGTCTGATCAGAGGTTATGAACACAGAAATATCGGCCATTTTTAAATCAGGATCCAATTACCAATTGGTTAGAGGTAGGTAATTTATAATGAAAAAGATTTGATGAAGCGTTCTTGATCTGTACTTGAAAACTATAAACACTGTTCACCATTTGTCCTAACCCTGGTTTTCACTCCACCGTCTGGCGGGAAGAAGGAAAAATTGATTTTCACCACCATCACTAGACCAGACTGTTTGCTGAAGGTATAACCAAAGGTTTCTAGATCAGAAATTCGCTTTTTCCTTTCTTTTATAGTATAGAAGTCGAGTCACTACTCAAATATGGAGGGCCAGCAACAACAACAGCAACAGGGTGTAAGTTTTTGATCATCCATGTGCAAGCTCCGGCGGCGCGTACAGCGTTAGAGCATGAGAACTAACGGATACTTGCTTTAGGGCCAGCAGCGCTACAACAACTACAACAACCAGCACCGCGGGGGCGGCGGTCGCGGTGGTGGAAACTACCGCAGCGGCAACTACAATAACAATAACAACAATAACAACCAAAACCGCGGCGGCCAGTACCAAAACCGACGAAACAACAACAACCGAGACAATAATAACAATAACGAGCGTCAAGAGCGTCAAGAGCGTCAGCCAAGACATGGCGAGGAACGACCAAAAAAGGAGGCCATTCTGGATCTGGCCAAGTACCAGGATAAGAAGATCAGAGTGAAATTCACTGGTGGCAGAGAAGGTAAGTGCAAACGACTTGCAAATAAACCTTGCAGTGCAATGCCAGTCTGTATGAAGCAAGAGTGCTAACAATATGGTAGTGGTAGGAATCCTGAAGGGCTATGACCAGCTCATGAACTTGGTTTTGGACGAAGTGAAAGAAACTCTGAGAGGTAAGCAATTGTTGTTTGTGTGAACATATCAAGTCTTGTTGAGGTAGCAAGATACTAACAGATGAATATAGATCCCGATGACCCATTTATCCTCCTCGACAAGACCAGAGACCTTGGCCGTGTTGTCGTGCGTGGTCCCCTGTTACAAGGAATCTCGCCTGTTGAGGGAAGCGAGTCCATCGCCAACCCTTTTGCCGAGTCCGTTGCTCCTGCTGCTGTGGAACCTGCTGCTGCAGAGTAAACGAGAAATGATTTTATTATTATTATTTTTTTTTAAATCACGATTTGTATTCTAATTTATATTACAATTGTTTCATGTTGGTTTCAGAGTGCTGAGATTGAGGACTAGAGCCGTTATTTTTTTTCAAATCTTTTGTCTAGACTTCATGTCTTCAGTCGAACCAGGCGCGTAGTTGTTTCCTAGATTGTTAGTACAAACTCGTAGTAGTTGCAAAAATGACAATATGCCCAATTACTTACTGAAATCCCAGTGCATCTCTTCGCCATCTGCAAGGAAATGGGTCTCTCCAATTGCTGTCGCTACCCAGCTGCCGTCGTCCTTTCTGTCATAGGTGTCCAAGGAGCAAACACCGGTCCTGATTTCAGCGTCCTTATCTTGCAAAATGGCTCTGCCAAGGGCAATCTTTGTGGCCGCGTGGGTAACAATAAACACAGTATGGATCTCGGGCGACTCGCTGTCCAACTTGGTTACCAAATCCTCGACAAACTTGGAAGCACGGCTCATGAGTTGGTTGTAGTCCTCGTCAATAGCAGTTTCCTGCAAGATGGGAATGTACGACTGGTCAATTGTGTCCTTGGGAAAGAACGTGGCCAATTGCGCGACGCTAGGAGCTATTGGAGATTATGGTGTTAGTAAACAGAACTGGTGGTAATCGCATCTGCTTCAACTTACGCTTTCCTGGAGGCACGTAGCTGCCTGGACTGAGGAACTCGCTCACTCCGTGATCCACGCAAATCTTAATGTCCAAATGCTGTGCCGTTGGCATGGACGTCTGAATGCACCTGTAAAAGGGAGAACTGTAAATGACCTGGGGCTTTGGGTCGACGGACTTTTTCATGTGCTCGCCCAGCTGCTTGGCCTGGTCGACTCCGTGGTCGGTCAAAATCGGATCGCAGGCAATACCCGTTGGCGGGGCTGGAACGGGCCCATCAAGAATCCAGTTAGATCTGTATCCGTGCTATTGAGAGTCGCAAATTCATTAGCTAAAAGAACTGATTAATATGGGCGGTGGATATACTTGTACTTACTCGACTGACGTAAATCCGAGTCACCATTGTTGGCTATTGGTGTGATTATGGTGATGGAGAGAGGAATGAGGAAGAGTAAGGGTTTGAATTTGGGTGTGTGGAGTACTGGTAAACATGTGGTTGAGTGAGAGACCACTGTGGTACTGTTTCTAAACAGTTGAGAGCATTGCGAAACCCAGTATATCTGGCGTTAGTATTGAGTCTTTACATTACTAAACAAGTAAGCTGAGAACGAGAAGGTGAGTGTATTAATCAGTGTGCCAGACATTTCTGTGGCTTTAATTGTATGCTTTAAGAGCTTGCTTATTTTTAGGACCAATGGTGCACCAAGAGCACGTCGACTGAACTTAAGCCCGAAGAATGTAAAATGATGCACAGACTGCTATCTGTACTGTCGCCTCCCTTCACCGCATACCCGCACTTTGCTCACTGTTCGGCAGCCAGCGCTGTGCTCAACAACAACAACAACAACTCAACGTTCAAGACTGCCAACTGATTACCAATCACATATACCATTACTAATCATTTATCAGCGCTTACTCATTACATGCTGCTGGAATCCCCACCCGCGATCCGTCTGGCCCTGCAAGCTGCACCTACCGCTGCTTAAGCCCGCGCATGAAACTAATTCAACTCCGGCAAATCACCCTGGGACCGCCCGCCGTAGTTTGGCTGCGATTTGGCGCCGAACAGCCGACCCGACCCTCGCCTCATTAGGGCTCTGGCAACAGCACCGACCGGGTTCGGGCTCGTGATGGCTGCTGTTACCGCTCCGTAGAATAAGTCCACAGTGCGGACTGTCCCCTTTGCGCTTTTGGTGCGTGTTTCGGAAAACGCAACATGGAATGGGTAACGATTCCAGCTGCTTAATTTTTCTCTCGCGTTCCAACTCAATTCTCTGGGGCTTTTTGTTTCTTTCTCCTCTCTGTAACTTCTTTCCTGCTACCTTCTGTCTTGACTACATACCTTGTGCCCGTCGACACTGCTGGTTTCTTCACACCCAGACCTGAAATTGTGGTTGATATCGGCACGGCAGCTCTTTTACCACTTCTATAGCCAGGGATTTTCAGCTTCAAGCACTGCAGTCGCAACTGGGATTGACTCTCGAAATAGACTCGCCAACAGTGAAGTTTCTACATAGCGACGTGCATTCTGACTGGCAGTGCGTGACTAAACCTATTTGTCAATGCCCGCGCCATTTTCCGATCTATTCGCTTCGCAAACATCATAGTCCCGTTTTCTTTTTTGTACCACGCTCTTTGCCGTACAAAACTATTTTCACCAAAAAGTTCAAAATTCGCTTTCTGCCCCCCTAAATCTTCCTTCTTGCTTCACCTCGTCCCTCAACCTACAGAAAACTCAATTTCTGCTCTTTTCATATCTTGCATCCGACCAGCTGTTGTATCTCGCTCAGTCTCAACGTTAATTCCACCACAGCTGCGAAATTTCAATTCCAGCCCCTCAACTTAATCTTGCACCAACAGTCCTCTCTCCAACCACCACGAAATACAAAGTCAACGACGGCTTCGCATTTCAACAATATTAACTAGTCGGCTACTTAACTCTGAATTTACTCGTCCATTAGTTTTCACGGCCTGTTACGAGCTAAATTGCTCCACCTCCCCCGCAACCATCGCATCACACACCCTCTCTCTGCATTACACAACTAATAATGGGCAGCTGTCTCTCTACCGAAAAAAGTGCCGAAGACAGCCAAGGCAGTCGCCATAATGCAAACACCACTGTCGTTAACGGGAATGGCGAAAAAAGCTACACATCCCCCATGGAGAACTCCTTAACAGTGAATAACGCAGCAAACAACCAAGCTTCAAGATCATCGTCCCGAGGATCGTCAGCAGCATCGCCTATGTCAGGAGCCACTTATAATAACGACACAAATGGCAGCAACGCCCAGTCTAACGGCAGCGCAGCAACGACAGCAGGTCAGGACGCCAAAGGACGACAAGAGGTTAAAATTCTTCTGCTTGGTTCAGGAGAATCTGGCAAATCGACAATTCTCAAGCAAATGAAAATCATTCATCAGAATGGTTACTCGCAAGAAGACTTGCTCATGTACAAGACCACAGTGTACAAAAATCTTCTGGATTGCTCGAAATCTATTGTGAACGCAATTGAGCAGTACGAGTCGACGCTTGAAGAAGATGGCCCAAGGATCACCGCCCTTGAAGACGCAGACGATACACAAACGTCAACCGATCCTTCTAAATCTTTGGTCACGAAAGAAGACCTTGAATTGATTAAATCCAGCATTATTTCGCCAGATCCTGACACTGTGTTTGATCCTCAGCTGGTAGTCATCATCTCGCAGCTATGGAGCAATAAGACCGTCAAGAATATTTTCAATGAGCAAAGGTCACAGTTCTACATTATGGACTCCGCTCCATACTTTTTCAGCAACGTTGAACGTATCGGCGACCCTGATTACATTCCCACTGTGTCTGATGTCCTGCGTGCTCGTATCAAGACTACAGGTATTTACGAAACCCGCTTCGAAATGGGAAAGTTTAATATTCACATGTTTGATGTTGGTGGGCAACGTTCAGAACGCCGCAAATGGATCAACTGCTTTGATAACGTGACTCTCATTATTTTCTGCGTGGCTCTCTCTGAGTATGACCAGGTATTGCTTGAAGAGTCTTCGCAAAACCGCATGGCAGAGTCTTTGGTTCTATTTGACTCAATCATCAACTCTCGCTGGTTTGCGCGCACATCTGTTGTTTTGTTTCTCAACAAAATTGACGTCTTCACCGAAAAGCTGCCTTACTCTCCACTGGAAAACTACTTCCCTGATTACACGGGCGGTAACGACATCAAAAACGCTGCAAAGTACATTCTTTGGAGGTTTACAAAACTCAACCGCAACCAAGTCAATGTTTATCCGCACTTGACACAAGCTACTGATACATCAAACATTCAGCTTGTATTTGCAGCCATCAAAGAAACAATTCTACAAAATTCCCTGCGCGATTCAGGCATTTTGTAAGCTATACGTTTTACTTTTTATTTCATTTATTTCTTTTTCTCCCTTCTCATTACATTTACGGGAAGACTAATGCGTTTGACGCGCCGTTGTTCTCTTTGCAGTGTATCTTCATTTCTTCTTCTTTCTCCGCCCCATTTTTATAATAGCGCCATTTCCCTTGATTCATTCTTACCTTCTTTCCATTATACTATCAAACTATCAATGTAGTAACTTTTTTTTGGTCATAATCGTTGCATTTCAATTCTATTGTCTTACAAGTCGCCATGATGCGATTTAAAAAAAAAAAAATACTGTTCATTCGAGATGAGCTTCGTGTTCAAAAGGCAGCAAAAAGTAATTTTTTTTTTTTTTTTCAAGTTCTACTGTACGATGTTTGCTTGCCTTTGAACCCACAATCTGTAATTCGCTTCAGTGCGTTTTTCAGAGCATTTCGCATTCCTGGAGTCAAGTCACGGTTCAAAACCTCCAGCATGACCGGGTAGAGCTTTAGCGCAAGCCTGGCATAATCTTGTTTGGGTAGCAATGCAAAGCCCTCCAAAATAGACTGGGCCACAGGGGTCCATGCTACAATATTGCGGACGTCGGTCTTCTCGTCAAGTTGAGAGTAGCGGGTGAGGATCTCGACGCAGAGAGGGAAAAGAAGGTCGTCCAAGTAAGACTTGAGCTCCTTTGGCGTAGCCAGTTCTTGCTCATTCACTTCGTCCAACAGAACTGGAATGGGAGTAGCGAGTGTGTCGTCAGTGGCAGAGATCTTAGCCGGGTCTGTATAGAAGCGGAACATGACCGAAATGTAGACATGGGCTGAGATGGTCTCTTGTTTAAGCAGGTTTGGCAATTGCTTCATGAAACCTTGCTTCCACAAGTTTGTTCTGAGCTCCTTGTCTTCATTGAAATCTCTTGAAAAGATATAGCTGTCGCGCAAAAGGGCAACCAGTCGGAGCAATTCTGTTGTCGGAATCTTGCTGTAGATTTCTGTTCCTTGCAATTTTATTGGCGCTAGCTCGTCCTCCAATGCGACCTCATCGTTGCCGTTCTCGTGTTCAGGTTTCTCAAGAATTTCTTGTACCAAGTCAATCATGAGGAGCTGCAAGATACATTTCACGATAGCTTTCCGGAACTTTCGTTGTTTTTCTTGGTTCACCTCAACCCACGAAGCATGACTAGCAACGCGTGTGTGGCCCTGATGGGATTTAGGAGTGGCAATCCGGCTATCGGGTCGGAACGAGCTGTCTGACCCGTTTGAATCGGCCTGAACACTTGTAGCCGAAAAACTTCCAAACGCTTTTGAGATCAAGGGTGATTTGAGTGCCTTGGGTGTGCGAAGTGGAGTCAATGAACCGTTGTTGCCATTTTGCTTTGTAGGGGAGTTGAAATCCTCACTATCACTGTCTGAAGATGCAAACCCTGCGAAAAGCTCAGTTGCGGTAGTCCAAGAGAATAGATGTTCAATCTTTTCAACAATCTGATTCCAGTGGGCGGGCGTCAGCTTGTCCACATTTTGCTCAATCAGTTGTTGGAGGCAGCTCGATCCAATTCTTGATACAGTTTCATTTTCTTGCAAAATGCAAGTCACAAGTAGATCAAGGAATCCATCGAGCATACGACTCAATGTGTGGAAATAATGAGACAGTAAAGCAATCATGTTTCGTAAAGCTTGAATCATTGTCGTAGAGAGCCAGACTGACATGTCATCCTGAGTGTTGAAATGGGCAGTCTCTGACCGTGTCTTGAGAATGACGAAGATAGGGAATAGCAATTGCCTACAAACGGTATCCCAGAATGCATCAGGGAATTTCGAGCCGTGCTCCACGAGAGTGTCAAACAAAAAGTTCAAGGCTCTGGATCTCACCTCCAGATCTTCTCCATTCATGATGACATCTTGAAAGGAGAATAACACGGGGAACCAGTACTTGACATAGAGCTCATTAACTGTTGCAGCAGTAGCCTCTGGAGATGTACCGGATGCAATTGACGATGCGTCAGTGAATGGAATTATGCGAGTGATGATGTTTTTCAATACATCCAGGGAGTGCAGACTAGGCTTTTGGAACTTGGGGTTCTTGCAAATTTCACCTAGGCAGGTCATCATGTGCCCAAAGCTCTCTTGCAAAATGACCTGCTCAAAATAATTGTCTGATATTTTCTTGACTAAATTGAGAGTCTCGTCCACAAGTGAACCGTAGGGCATTTTAGCAGCCACTGCAAATGTGTTGAATATCGTCTTCCAACCTGACTTCAGTCGGTCAGGCTTGGCTTGGACCATCTGGCCTAAACATTGCAGAGCCATATCTTTGACTTGCACGTTTTCACTGTGTGCCATGATGTATTCAAATGGCTCCAAAAAGTCTTTTTGGAACATGAAAAACGACAGTTCATCCAAGTCAAAGAAACGGCTCGAAAGCTGTCGCAAGGAGTCAAGCGCAAAGAATGCAACACTAGTATTCTTGTGGCATCCGACTTGATCGAAACTCTTGCCCATAAGCGCCCAGATTTGAGACCACTCGAACCTGACACGCTCCATATTGTAGTATGATACATCTACCATTTTCTGCAGTGAAAACGTGCGTGGATTCTCGCTTAGACCAGAAGACTGTATTTCTTCCCATGAAACTTCAGTCAGAGCTTTGACCATGTCAACAATGCCATCGCCCGACAGAGATGAGGACTTTGTAAAAATCTTGTCCATCAAGATAATAACCTCACTGGATTGCAGTTCCTCTGCTATCTGTGTTGCGTAAACCGATTGGCGGCTGGCGGCGGCATTGGAATTTGCATGAGCGGTTCCAGGATTTTGTTGCATAGACTTTCGACCAAAGCCGCCCAGCATACCACGAGTGATGCTAGATCTGGCAGACCTGGAGTCTGTGGAAGAACGGGAAGCAATTCGAGCATTTGTCACGTCTGGGATCACACCAGCTTCAATGCCAGATGAAATGAGTTGAAATCGTTCAAGCTGGCTAATAGAAGTAAGCACCTCTTTCCAAGATGTCTTCAAACGATCACCCTCAACCAGGGCACTTTCTAGCAATTGCTTGATAGCTCGAACGTTCTTTGGCCTGAGCTCATTGACATTTTGCAAGTTGGTGAACTGAGCCAAAGCTGAAATGAAGGAGATTCGTGCTAAGTCGTTGTCGAACAAGCAAGCAATATGAATGGCATACTTGAAGCCCTCCATGCAGAGCTTGACGATATCCTGTTCATCCGATTGCTGGAATGGACCACTCAAGCCTGCCAGAATGGACATCCAAGCGACCTCAAACATAGGCTTGACGTGCTCTATTCGTGAAGCCACGAAAAAAGCAGACTCCCCGCCCCGACGCTTTCCCTCAGCTGTTAAGTCCTTGAACAGTTTTTCTGTCTTGTTTGACATTTCTTTAGAAGCTTGAACGTAGGCTTCTCGCTGCAAATCGCGTCCACCGTTTGAAAATGAAATTGCTAGGCCAGCAAGTCCGCTCCGAGTTTGTGCCCCATTAGATGCCAAAAGAGCAGCATGTTGCTCGGAGAGCAATTTGATTTCGTCATTTTGGATCGTTTCAAAAACCTCACGAAGGAACTCCTCTGGGAGATTTTTGCTATCGTTGATACCTCTATTGTTTTTGATAAAATCTTCAGGTGTCATTCGCACCTTGATATGCGAACTGTGTTGGTCGGTATTCAGCATCAAGACTGAGTAGCCAAGCACATAAGCCGTCTCTGCATTGGCAAAGACATTGGGGTTTCCAGTAATGTACCGCTCTGCAAATTTAAGCATGAATCGGTCAATCTTCTGAGCTTCTCCAGGTAGTCTAAACGATTGCAAAAAAATTCGCAAAGCGTCCACAAATGGGAGATTGGTAAAGTCCATCAAATCGACAAATTTGTGCATGATCTCTATATTTTCAGGCTTGTGTTCGCCCAAGAATTCACCAATAACCGACTTGTCAAGACCTTCTGTGTTCAAAAGCAGCTTTGCGATGGAAGTAGGGGATTCGTCTTCAATGAGTTCGGACTCCAGGAAAGCTTTAATTCCTTTTTTCGGGTTGGAATTAAAGCGTCTGACTGCTTCCAAAAGAGCGGTCTTTTTGATTTTCAAGGATTCAAACTGATCAGGGTCGTCTGACACCAGAATGGGTGTTTGAGGGTCTTCTTCCGCTGCGGTCGATGCCACACTGGTGGCTCTTTGGCCATTCTTGAACAAGCTCTCTGTGGTTGCTGCAATGCGGCGGTGCGACCAACTGAGGAGCGAACGGAGTGCTGAAGTGAGCGATTCCAGCGCAGTAAGCTTCAAAGCATAGTCGAACGGGTAAGAATTATCATTCTGTGGCTGCGAAGCAAGGGCCGCTATGGCACTCGCTGGGGGTTGTGAGATATTGTAGACTGCAATAGAGTGGTGTTTCTCTTCTGCATATCGTTGCTGCTGCACTGGCGTTAAATGAACAGTCGACACGGATAACCGCACTAAAAAGTCAATGATTTTTTCGTAGATGTTAATTCCCGAGTGCTGGTCGCAGTCATAGTTGAGGTAGGTTTCAACTAAAGCACGAGGATCATTGCTCAACTTTTGTAGAATGGAGAGAAAGTATTGCTTTTGGTGTGAAGTGGAAGTTTTCATCTCAGTAATTGGGAAATAAATTTCTGCAAAGAAAACCTCAATCTCTTTTTTGAATTGGGCTCTCAGATTAGATATTATGAGCCAGAATATCTCAGTGGATATCTCAAAAACAGGAGGTGAGATACTGGCCGCGTTTTTGGCAAGCGAAGAACAGATGTAGTCCTTGACTGATGTCAAGAACGTTTCTTGACCTTTTTGTTGCGAGGCGATAACAATATCGTCGGACAGGAAAATCGTCATGTGGGATTTCAAAATGGTGTGAATGAGGTGCAACGAGAGAAGTTTCGATCGCAAGCCATGGGATTTAATATCCAGTACTTGGTATTCAAGGGACTTTTCAGTAAGCTTGCAAAGAGTGCGGAAAACAAGGAACGCGTCTTTAACAAACAAATCGTTGTCAAGGTCGTCACCAATATCGTCGTCTGCTTGATCGCCAGATCCCCTTGACTCCATTTGCTGAAGTGTGAGCTTGGTGTGTTCAGGGAGCGTTGAATTGGAGGCAGACCGATTTGCTCCACTAGACAATGAAGTGCTGCTAAAAGCGCCCGAGTTAAGACTCGGTGTTGAAGGGGTCATGGGTGTAGTACTTGACTTCTTCATTAGTCCCTTCACTCTTTCAAATATCACGTTGATCATTTGGCTAAGAGCTGCTTGTGCAATCGTTTGATTCGAAGGAAAAGAAGAAACAACGAAAATCGTGTATACCTGACGGATGGCTTTAAGAAGTGTTGCTCCGTGTATGATGAGTTCGTCGTTGAGAACAGCCGCAACTAGTGCCTTTACAATTTGCAGTTCAATTTTGTGATCGGTGCCACTGCTATTAAAACAGTCGCACACCGTTTTCACGGCCGAATCTACCATTGGCTCTTGAAATGAAGAGGCGGCGCTTGCATCAGATGGGCCGACAATGTCTTCATCTTCCAAATAGGTGAAGGTGAAGAGCTTTGCCAGGCAGTCTAGTGCAATTACCTTGACCTCCGTGCTTTTTGCTTCTTTGCATGCAATGTGAAATGTTTCATACACCAGGCGAGGAGGCGGTAGGGTATTGTTGTTCAAATATTCTATATCGTCAGTATGCTGCAGGACGCCAATGATTTGCAATTATACTTACCAATCGCCTTTTCACCTGAAGTTTTCAGCGTAGACAAATTTTTGCAGCTTTTATGCGTAGTAATGTGTACAAGTGCTGTTTTTAAAAATACCGAAGAAGAAACTGCTTGCTGGCCGGATGTCGAAATACTCGATATGGAGAGAGCCAGTGAGTTTGTTCGTTTCGTACGCCGCCTTCGCCGGCCCGGCTCGGCAGGAATAGATGGCAACGAAGGAAACTCTTTGATGTCGTTTATCTGTTCTGGATCAGCTGCAAGTATCGTTACAGCGGAGTTTTCGCCGCTGTTATTGGTGGTTGAGATTTCTGCTGGGTGTTCTGAATCGTCATCGAGACTACCCGTGTCTTCTGGAGGGTCCGCGCGATCGGCAGGGTCGACCGGGGACACTTCTTCTTGTTGTGGTGTTTCCTCGGACTTTTGACTAGAGTCCTCGGGCCCTAGGTCTATCTCGTCCAGAACTTCACTGGTATCATTGGGTGTGGAATTGTCCGCTATAGCAGGTTCTGAGTCGCGATCTGGCGGCGTCGTAGAAACTTGACTCGCGGGCTCTTCGTCGATAGTACCCACCATCGGTGTAAGATTGTGGCCCGACATTGACGCTCAGTGCTTGAAACTCTACTTTATCAGTAGTGCCAGAGTGATAGCTAGACGGCGATTAACTTGAAAAATGCCAGTTGTAGAGGAATTATTGTTCCAAGGCTGAGCTAAGGGTACAGAAAACGAAAAAAAAACAAAAAAGTGTCTCATTAGAGTTTTTATTTTCGGTCGCAAAAAAATACAGGCACAAAAAATCAGCGCCAAAACCCTGAGCAAATATCTCGCGTAGAACGCACGCAAAGAGACTAGAAGCATGCTAGAGAATATGTGTCTTCTTGAGATTTCGATAACACTAGGGAGAATTGAGGTGTATCCTGAATAAACTATCGCCAACTTATTAGAAAAGCCACTGCTAAGCCTTAGAATCAAGCTGTCGCGGCAACTTTCGCCAGGGTCCTTTAGAGCTCTAGAGTGCACTACGCTGGTTGTTAATTCCATCGCGGTTCGTGACCAACAAAAATATCCTTTTATTACTTCAATTTACATGTACAGGCGTCTCCTCAAATCGACAAACTGAGCTTATTTCACTTCGTAAGCACGCTTGATCAATCTGCCTAGTTGCTCAAACACGACAGTCTCAGATGTGACAACAGGCTTGGCCTCGTTCTCCTTGTTGGCAGGAATGACGACAGTAGAGCCCTCAATGGACCATCCCAGTGTCTTGGTGACCCACTCTTGGAATCTGTTACCACTCAAGTTCGACCACTCCTGCAAAACAGAAACTGGCAGCTTGCGAGCAGAGATCTCAACAGTCTGCGCAATCGACTTGCGCAAGGCAGTCTCAAAGTCAGAGACATCGGCAACCAGGTCGGCGTAAGAATCGTCGCTCTCGAACGTGCTCCAGAACTCGGTGTACTTGGAGGCATCTAGCAGACGAAAAAGACCAAGAAGCTTTTGAACGTTTTCGGAAAAGTTGTCAAGGTAGGCACCTTCGCTGGAAGCCTCGGCGCTCTCAGTACTGCTTTGTTGTGGCTTGACGACCTCACCAACGTAGGCGGGCAAAAGGTGGAGAGCAAGCATAAAATCAGGAGCCCAGAATCTGACAAGTCCCTTGACTAAAATGTTGATCACGGTGTCCTCATCACGCTGGATCTCTGTGTTGAACTGGTAAAGTTTGAGAAGAGCCAGATTGGCCTCAATATCGAAGGTGCCGCTGCTGCACTGCGTTGCCACGTAGGACTGGAAAAGGCTGAGATTGTCGACGTTGTAACGGTCGAGACCCTCTAGCAGCTTGTTGATCTCCTCGGGTCGGGTCGATGGCTTCGATGTAAGTGTGTTCTCCATGATGTATGTTGGTCTATGCGCTGCAATGAACCGCCGTTGTGAAATTTTTTTTGTGGTGCTGTGATCTTTCTCCCTTCCCGCTAGCCAGCAAAATTTTGAGAACATGAAATAAACAAGACCACAAGCAAGGGTTAGGTTATACGCTACTTATGCCTGGAGACTGTCAAAGGCTTGCCCCAGAGACCATTTTTTGATACCGACAGTACGCATCGCAAGACACAATGGCAGCTGAAAATACTCTCCTTACGGTGCTCTGTCGTTTTCCAAAGTCAGCAGGGCTTATAACTTCATTGCAAATGGTCTAGGAGCCACAATGTGGTTCTTGATCTTCTACAGGATCAGAGAGGTATGTATTTGTGCATCAACGCGTGCGATCTTGGCTCCTTTACGATACGTGACTAACTTAAAATAGGACGGTGGTGTCATTCTTGGTTTGCGACATCCCTGGGAACATAGAGGCAGTCATGGGCAGACCATTGAAGAGGGCAGTGATTCTCACCACTAGAGCAGAAACAACCAACTAGACAACGCTTGTTGGTTCAAATATTTATTTTTCAATTTCGTAATCTATATTTATTGTCCTTATGCTTCAAGCTTATAACTGGCCTTGATGCGCTTGTATGCTTTGTTTGACCTCTCTTTTGTAGGTAGGCCCAAAAAGCGGGCGGTTCTTTGCAGACCGCTTGACAAAGCTGGGAAGACCCATTGCTCACAAATGTAACTGACTGCGAAGTTGATGGCGACGAGTCCAACAATGACGCCTTTAAAAGACTCGCTCAAGAATGACAGGTCCATAAGGGTACCCAAGAAAGAATCAGTAGATACGTGCATGATGAGGACTGTGAAGAGCGAAGTGCCAATGAGGACAAAAACAAAGGCTTTGTTTTTGGACATGGACTCTCTGTAAGGGGGGCCCACACTCAAAATTGCAGCAATGAAAATATACTGGAAGCAAGATCCGATGAACAAAGCAGTGTTGTCCGAAGACTGAACCTCAGAGTCGTCGCCTCCCCGCAAAGGAGCATTGTACCAAGGCTGTTGTTCTACCAAAGTCCAAATCGCGTACTGCACACTTCCTAGAAGAAGAATCTCTCCCATCAAGGGAACAAGCACCTTACGGGACACCAAGTTCGCCGTGGGCCGTTTGACGCAGAGCTGAGGGTAAGGCTGGGCCCATGCCATAAAAACTGCAATAGGAATAATCAGAAACAAGTCAATCCAAAGAAACTGAAAGTCTCCCAAATTTGATCCCAGTGAATAAAGGATACTCACGGAAACAAACTGAATAGCAGAGTACAAAGACATGTACTTGAAGCACGAGAAACTAGTGACCAAAGCACATCTGCCCTCCTTGATGACATCCAAAACACAAGAAATTTCAAACACACGACTTGTAAATGGAGCTGCAACAGAAGCCTCAGCTTCTGAGAGTGAGATTCCAACATCTGCGGCCTTCAAGGCTCCACAGTCGTTAGCACCATCACCACAGAATCCGGTGGTATAATCAATGGACTGGAGTTTTTCGACCAACTCGTGCTTCTCATCAGGCGACATACGGGCAAAAATAGCGCCCTTCATCAACATCTGCTCAAGCTGCGTTTCAGTGCCATATTGAATAATGTATCTGAAGGCATCTCCTGTGACAGCTAGCACGTAATCTCCACTTCCTGAAGTTGGCTGTGATTGTTAGTAAAAAGAAAACAGAAAAAAACGACAAAAAAAAAAAGTGCGCAGAAAAAAACTTACCTCGAGAGTAAAAGAGTCCAGTGCTTGGTCTCTATCGTCGATATTTTCCCATAAAATGCTAGGAGACTCCATGTCGCCTTCAAAGTGTGGCACGTAGATCGCAGAGTCTGTGACCATTTTGCACTCTCTAGCAACAGAAATAGCAGTCAACGCATTGTCACCAGTGCACATGACAGTTCTAATACCGGCACCATTGAGCTCTTCAATGACTGCAGTCGTAGAGGCTTTCAATTTGTTCTCAAACACAATGAATCCCATAAACTCCATGCCTGATTCAACATCCTGGCGGGACATGGCACGAGCTTTCTTGGTAGTGACAGAGGAACGAAGCGACTTTTTAGCACATGCAATCACTCTGTATCCACGGTGAGTGTGGTAATGTAGCAGCTCCTCGTAGTCGCTCGGAAATGTCTTGGGGTCACAAATCTCAGTCATGACTTCAGGCGCGCCCTTGGTGTAAACAGTGATATCCTTGGAAGCAAGAGACTTAACCATGACAGACATGCGTCGCAACTTAGACACAAACTCAAAAGAGTGAATAACACCTAGAGTTGTTTCAGGAGTTGTGCCACTGGAAGGATGGGTAATAGGCACTGGGTTGCTGTGAGTATAATCTTTTGCAAAAAGCTTGGATCCAAGTTCCTCATCAAACTCCCAACCAGTGTATTCAAACATCTTCACATCAAGAGGATCGCCAACCAACTCGTCGTCGATAGTTCTAAGTGAATGACAGGTAGTAAGCATGGCAATGAATGCATTGCGAGTCGTTTCGTTTTCGTCCTTTGCAAGCTTTCCAAAATGAACTTCGCCAGAAGGTATCACATCGTCAACGGTATGCAGTAAGTCAGTGAACTTCTTGGAACCAGAAACTGTCTCGTTCACATGCAAACCCAGCACGTCCAAACCATCTTCAGTCAGGGTGCCTGTCTTGTCAAAGCAAACAACATCAAGCTTACCACCAACATTGACACGGTTAGGGCTGATACAAAAAATCAACTTGTCCCTTAGACGAGAGAGAGAAATGTTTGTACCAATGGTGAGGGTTGCAGGTAACGCAGGAGGCACGACAATGGTAATAATATCCAATGCTCTGAAAATTATGAGACTAGTCTCCATTTCCATACGGATGAAGCCAATGGTACTAATGGTAAACCCAATGACAGCAATCATAGCCATAACTCCAATGTATTTAAAAGAGTCCTGGTAAAATTTGAAACCACTGGGCTTGGGAAAAAGCATCGAACGGACCAGAGCACCCTTTGTAGTGGTGAAACCAGTACGGGTCACCATGGCCACTGCAACATCAAGCTGGGCGTCCGGGCCCTGAGGACGTCGCACTTGCACTATTTTAGTACCACAGTACAAAAAGTGCTTGGAGATCTCAGGAGAAACCGTTGAGCCCTGTCCAGGCCCAGAAACAAAGCTATGCAGAGCTTCATTGGTGGCAGGGAACTTGGAAACAGGAACGGACTCACCGGTAAGCATACTCTCGTTAACGATACAGTCGCCGGACAACAGCACAGAGTCACAGGGGAAAGTGTTTATGGAAGGGTCGGAAACTTCGTAAATGTCACCAGGTGACAAGTCTGAAGATTTGACAGTGGTCCAGTAACCGCTTCGCAAAACACGAATGTCGCATTCAAAACGAGCCATTTCACGCATACGCTTCAGAGTCTGCTTTGTTTCGATCAATGTGTTTCCCACAGAGATGACAGAAATGATGAAAATACAGGTGGCGTAGTAATAGTACTCGTCGAAAGACCAAAGGAGAATAGAGAAGACTTGAAACACATAAAATGGATGCAAAACTTCATCAACAAGTAGCTGGCTAGTGCTCTTTTCATTAATGTCAATGATATTGGGTCCAAAAACAATTTGTCTGTCTTCCTGCATCTCATTGTCGATTCCTTCTCTGATTTCCTGGACGTCTACCCAGTTTTTGTCTACCCAGTCGAAGTTAGTGACAAAAATATCCTCCACAGGGTTGTAGAAAAATTTAATGTAACGGTACTCGATTGTGCGTAGTGAATGCAATTGGGGGTCAACAAGAATAGACTCGATATCGTCTTGAGCAGAGCTAGACCCGTGGACGCTTTCAGTTTTTTCTTCTTCATTGACTCGAAAAACAGTAGACATGAGGCGGTTGTATCGTCGACTTTGGATGTCAATAGTGCTCAGTTCTCCCCATTGGTTCTCTACAACTACCCAGTCGCAAGTTCCAAGGGGAGCAGGAATACCTCTGAAGGCAATTCTCCAACGAGGAAACCATCTCAAAACTAGGTATGCCAAACCAAGGGTACAGAGACACAAGAGATTGTACAGAATAATGCGGTAACGGGTGCTTCTGAAGCCAGCGATTACAATGATCAAGTCTTCCTCGGAAATGTAAAATCGCTGGTAGAGTCGCTCGGAATCGTAAGTAGGATCAAACTCTTGAGAAACACCAGAGTTCATACGACTGAGGAGAGGTTGGTTGTCTTCTTGAGTGTCCCAGCGCTGAAGATGCAAGTCAAAAGAGCGGCGTCTTTTACGCGCCTCTGCCTCAGTTTCGTCTTCTTCCTCGTGTCGTTGGTAAGAATCCTCTTGGTAAGAAACGTCATAAGGGTACCGGTTGGGGTGCTGGTGAGGCATGGGGACATAATCGTCGTCCTCGTCACCAAATTCATCGTTCTCTCTTCTGTAAATCTCGTACTCAACAGGGTCGATTTCGTTCGGCAGTGTCGAAGCACCCTCGGCTTGCTCAATCTCGTCTCTTGAGAAAAATCGGAAACTAGACTGCGACTCGGAGCGGTGGTGGCTAAAGCTCCCAACAGGCACACCAGACTCTATAGAGATGACACTTTCAGCTCGGTGAATGCTACCTCTATGAGCGCTAGAGTTGCGTCTAGGAAATAGCTCTGGGGATCTCGTGATGGAGCCATACGTGGTGACGTCGTCCTGGTGATGTGGGTCTACCGAGGTGTCTCTACGCGACCTGGAAGAAAAACGGCGTCGGTGGTGAAAACTCGTGTAGGACGAAGGAATGGACTCGGACGCGGGTCCTGAAAAAATTTCTTCACTTGCTGGTTCGGCGAGGTACTCGTCGTCCACAGTAATTTGCGACGCACGCCGGCCAGCCCGGTAAGAGCACCGGTCATCATGACCCTGGTGCTGCTGGTAAGGCATGGTTCAAGGTATCAAAAGAACGAGAGTGATGTCAGCTCGAGATTACCTGTGTGGAAGTCATGAACGCCGCTAGTTGGAGAGGGAAGGAAAGAAAGAAGAAAGGAAAAGTGACCAGTCTCGATAAGATTTTTTTTTCCGCCGAGTCACGCCGTTTGCATACAAGAAGGTTGGAGCTTCCCAATATCCAGCCCATAGTTAGGTTCTATGATTACTAAGCTATTATGTCACGGGCCGTTGAGGACTGCTCGGTTGCGTTCGCTTTGGAACCGTCGGCGCAGAGCGTGGAAATTGGTTCAAATGACGGAGAGTACAGCTGGCAGGTAATGTGGGCTGCTGTTCCAGTGTACCTTGGGCATCAAGTGTTCTGTCTGTGGCACCGAGCACCCCTCCATAGTCGGCTTTTTTGCAGACCGCCAAAAAGCAGCTCAGCAGCCATTTGGTCTCGCCCAACCCGCACGGCTGAAACATGACGTCTCAGAATTTACAGGCTACCGGGATATTCAAGAAGAGCCGGTCAGAACGGAGAGTCAACCACAGCTGACAGTTGTTAGTTGTACCTATGTGAATTGTGTGCTCTTGTCTACTCTCTATAGCTGCGGTTGTAGGCTCCAGTGTGAATTCGAAGGAGAGGCCAGCTTGCGCCACGTGAACTTCGCTCTCATCTAGGTGTTTCTCAAGTTATTCCAAGACACAACGATACTAGAGAACTTCATATTCGACGAATCCAAGTAGTTCGATTGACAACAGGTGGAAGTCTGTCAGGAATCAACTCACTGTCTAGGAATATGTCATGTTTTGCCTTGTAAGGTATCTTGAGAATCTCTTCAACGCACAACTACTCGTGAGCAAACCTTTGCACTCATTGCAGCAATGTCCAAACCAAGTATTTACAAGACTTCCTGAGCATTAACCGAGCTAAACTTCGTCCTCCTCGCGAAAATGATGCGAATCGGCGCTTTGGTCGTTTAAATTTCAGGCACACGCGCTTTTGATGACTAAGCGCCGTGATAATTCAACAAACGTGGCCAACACACTCCTGCCATTTTCCCTTTCTCACAAGCTTCCAGCAAACCTGCACACGGCACCACGGTCTTTCTTTTTGGACATAAAGGAAAGGTCAGTATATCAATTCTACACTACAAGATGCAGCTTTTGTCTACGGTGTTTGCTGCGTTGGCTGTGCTCCCCGCCGTTGTTTATGGAGCCTCTACCGCTGGTGACCGCACTCTGGTAGTTGTGGACGAAGGCACCAATCAAGCCGAATACAGCACATTTCTCGACGACCTCAGGAGTAGAGGCTTTGACCTGGACATTGTTGACATTAAGACCGGCGAATTTGATCTAGAGTTTGATGGCGCTAGAAATTACGATCATTTGCTCATTTTCCCTACCAAGGTCAAGAGCCTTGGAGCCAAGCTCAATACGCAACGCCTGCTCGAATTCTTTACTGACGGCGGAAACATTCTTGCGCTCACGTCTTCAGAGTCATCTCCGGAGTCTCTTAGAGAGTTTTTGAACGAATTGGACATTGCCGTCTCTCCCAGGGGATACCAAGCCGTGGACCACTTTAACTTTGACAAGAAGCACTCTGATGTCAAGCACGACCTTTTGTCTTTAGAAAGCGCCGAATTCTTTGCCAATGACAAGGTCATCTCTCCCAAGAAGGTTTTGTACCGCGGTGGTGCTGCTTACCTTGGAAACTCCAACCCCCAAGTTGTCCCCATTCTTCACGGTGCCAGCACTGCCTATGCCTACGACTCCTCCGACGACGCTCTTACACTTACTACCCCTTGGGCTTCTGGATCTCAATTGTACCTTGTTGCTGGTTTCCAGGGTCTCAACAATGCTCGTGTTGCATGGTCTGGTTCTGCTGAGCTCTTCAGCAACAAGCTTTTTGAAATTTCTGATAACAGAGAGGTCGCTGCAGATGTCTCCAAGTGGGCTTTCCAGGAGAAGGGCGTTATCAAGGTTTACGACTCCAACCATTGGCCTTTCAATGAGACCGAAGAGTGGTCCACCACCAGCTCTCATGCTCTTTACCACATTAACCAGCATGTTGGTTACAGCATTGGCGTCAGCGAGTGGAACGGCGAAAAGTGGGTCCCCTTCATCACCAATGACCTCCAGCTCGAGTTTGTCATGCTGGACCCTTACTACCGTCTTACTTTTGGTGAGCCTCATTCCAACGACGAGACCGCCGTCTACGTTGTTCAATTCAAGGTGCCAGATCAGCACGGAATTTTCACATTCAAGGTTGACTACCAGCGCCCCGGTCTTTCGTTTTTGAGCGACCACAAGACCGTCACTGTCCGTCACAACGCCAACGACGAGTGGCCCCGCAGTTGGGAAATCACCAATTCTTGGGTCTACCTGAGCAGTTTCCTGGTGGTGGTCTTTTCGTGGGTCATCTTTGTGGTGTTTTATCTGTTTACTGGTAAGGGCGGTGCCGAAGCAGCGGCCCTGAAGGAAAAGAAGAACATTTAAACCCCCGATATTCCTTTCCATGAGCATGTAATATATGAAAAAAAATCCGAACACATACAAAAAAAATAATTAATGAAATTTAACTTTTAGAGGACATGTTGTATCATTCACCTAGATTTAGTTTGAAACGACCTGGACATTGTTTTTTTGCTGCCACTTTTTCAGCTCAGTTTCCGTCTTTGCGTAGTCCTTCGTCAGCGTGTCAATCACCTGGGCCAGGCCTTGTGAGTTTGTGGTGAGTGCGGGCAGGACTTCGGCCACGGTTTTCTCCACAAGCACACCGCCGACCATGCGGAAGCATTTGCGGTCGGAGGGCATGTCCTTCAGCGTATCCATAACAAGCCTAATTTCAAAATGTTAGTTATTGAGCATGATCAAAAATGTATTGAAGGGTTCGTACTTGTGTTCCTCGGCCTCGCCTTCAAGCTCACCGATCTTGCCGGAGAGCGTTTGTAGCGTTGATTTGAATGTGTTGTACTGCTGTTGCAAAGCTATGCGCTGTTAGATGAAGTTTCTCATGAACGTGTTTATCCTCACGTACCTGCGTTAGGTGGTCTTTGTGCTTGTGACATGGCGCTTGATCTGTGATGTGTTGAGATTTACCTGTTTGGTGGTAGTGAAAAGACAGCTGAGGGACCTAACAAGCTTCTACTTATCGCGGGCACCACAACTTTTTTTCGCGTAACTATCGAAATTTTCAGCTTCCCACTACAACTCACACAAGTGGACAGTAGACGAGACTAACCAGCACATGTATATACCATGAACAGAAACAAACCAAGCGGGCTGCGGCAACAGATCTCGACAGAGAAACGAACGAGTAGTAATGCCAGCCGGCCGAGCACAATCAAACGAGCACAAACGATTCGGCATTTCCCAGGCAAGCCGGTGCACGTTGAAGAGGGATCGAGCGGCAGCAGCAGTGGTGGCGAGGACGAAGAGCAAGAGGACGCAGAGGCTGAAGCTGAAGCCGAAGTGGATGAAGTTACACCAGAAAGTATAGGAGGACAAGAGAAAAAGCTAGCATTCAAACCGCTTACGAAAGCGCCTGGGGCTGCATCTGCTCCGGTGCCTATAGCGGCAGAAGAAGACGTTGAGGAAGAGAGCAGTGAAGGCGAGTACGTTACAGAGGACGAGGACGACGCTGCAGAAGAAGGGAATTCAAATACGACGACGACAGCGCCTGCTACAGCACAGCCAGAGACCAAGCCGGAACCAGAAGAATCGAGTGAGGAGGAGAGCAGCAGTGAAGAAGAAGACTCCAGTAGTGAGGACGAAGCTCCAGTGCTAGTCAAGCCTACATTTATTTCCAAAAACAAGCGCAATGCATCTACATCTGGCAACGCCACCAACTCAGGTACCGACGACGCTGCCGCCAAAGCTGCGCAGGCCGAAAAGCGCAAACAAGAGACACTACAACTCGCGCAGGACAATATCCGGCACCAGCTCGCCGTCGAGGAGCTTTTGAACGCGACGGGCGACGACGCGGAGCTGGCGCAGGTCGACGACACGGACGACCTCGACCCGGCGGCAGAGCGCGCGGCGTGGAAGCTGCGCGAGCTGGGCCGCATCAAGCGGGACC
>JAJMHN010000124.1:0-60347 GCA_030566025.1 Geotrichum cucujoidarum
GGGGTGGGGGAAGAAAAGTTTCAAAAAAGAGGGTTCTTTTTTTTTTTTTCTTCCTAGTATGAGGGTTTTCATGGATAACCGACACACGATTTCGTTTCTTTGCACTTTTTTTCTTGTCCTTGAATCACCAATCAACGATTCACGGGGGGGAGCCTTGTCAGAGCCGGGGGGCCGCCACTCCTTGTCCAAGAAAACAAAAGGGAGCGCGCCCGATTTGGCCCCAGCTGTACAAACCCAAGTAACTACTTACTTACTTATGTACTCAACTTGCCTAAGGCGAAACAAGAAAGAAAGGAAATAAGTTCATCTACAAAGAAAATATAAATGAATGGTCTGTGCAAAATGCGTACTTGCGCGTTCTTGAAAATTCTTGGAAGTAAAGAAAAAATAAAACTTTTTTTTTTTGTATTGAATAAATTATATACTGCACATCTTGCGTGCACAAACAGCCTAGACAGACGCCAAAAACATGAGACATTCTGCTTGGCTTTGGAATAAAAATAATGATAAAAAAACATGCTAATGAGAAAATAAAAAAACTTTTTTGGTGGATGGAGAGAGAAAAAAATTAAATAAAATTTTTGCAATGAAGAGGGAGGAGGGAGTCGTCATGTTTGAGTGGTTTGCACTTTTGGTCGTCATTTTTTAATTGTATCAATGGTAGTAGTCATTTGTTAAGCGACAGACGACAGCCACCGCTTGTAGTTGGACGACGTGTTTGCAAACTCAAGGCTGCCCTGGCGCTGCTTCTGCTGCTGCTGCTGCGAGGCGGGCACCTTGACGTACTGGCTCAGCAGCATGGGGCTCAGCGGCGGGGTCTGCGCGCTGTAAAAGTCATTGCTCTGTATGCTCATGGGCGAGGCGCTAGAAGCAGTCAAGGCAGGACTGGCGGTCGGCGAAAACGGCGAGCGGAACTCGACAGGGGCAGTAGAAGCGGCGGCGGCGGCAGTGGTAGCGGGGGAAAAAAGACCCTCGTCGCCAGCTAACGACGTGCTGTAAATGGAGTGGTGGCGGCCGGTGGTGTAAAGGGTGGAGTAGACAGAGTCAGACGAGTAGCTGACAGTGGAAGAGGTGGACTGCTCATTGACGCGGCAAGAGTCAGAGCAGTACATGGAGCCGGGCTGGCACTGCTTATCGCAGACGGTGCAGTAATCGTGGGACCACATTGTTGTGTATTATGTGTGTGTGTGTGTATAAATGCAAGAGTTGTCGAGAAGAGTGTTGTTGACTGAGTATCAAATCTAGTTGATGCTTGTTGATGAGTGTGAATAAATAAATAATAGAGAGAGAGAGGGAAGAAGGAAAAAAAATCCAGGGAAAAAACTTATATATATATATAAACACGGGAGGAGAAGAGGCGTGGTGACCTTTGTGGTCATAATTTTCTCGAATGTTGTCATTCTCGCGAAATTTTGAAATTCTAAAAAAAAGCAATTTCTACTTGGGAAATGACTAACTGATGGAAAAAAGCAATTAATTGTTCTACCCGGAGACAGGGCAAGGGCAACAATTCCGAGCAAGAAAAAAAAGGCAGAAAAAAAACGTGCCAAAAAGTCAAAAATGTGTCATTTCAAAAAGTCTGGGCTGAGGCCCATCGAGATAACAAGAACTGGACAAGAACTGGACAAGAACGGGACAAGAACGGGACAAGAACTAGTCATTGCGTTGATTGACTGATGAATCGTCATGGTGGTTATGGCGCCATAACGACTGGTTTGACTGGTTATCAGTGTACTCCAGTCGCCAGTCACTAGTCTAGTCAGCAGGCGTTGTTGAGCTCCTCATCGCCATCCATCGCCATCCATCGCCATGGCCATTGCCCTGTCTTTTCTCTGCCAGTAATTTTCTCACCTGTGGCCGTGTGGGTCAAATCAATTGTAGAACTTGCGTAGAACAACAGCAGCACTGACAGGTGTTCTACATTTGCTCAATTCCCAACCAACCTTAAATCTCGTCTCATTTCAAAACAAGGCCACGTGAACTCGCACCGCCCGCGCACTGGGCCAACTGTTCTACAAAATCCACGTGCAACGGCGACACCGCTGGAATATGAAGGGATTGAATTGGATTGCACAATATCGCGGCTTGCTTGGGCCTTTAAACTGGCAACTGGTTCAAGAGATTCAAGACCAGCTGAATGGAATTCGTGGGCAAAACAATAACCAGTACAAATCAGCCAGTCAATCGTGATGGATTCTACTAAAAGTTCCAGCTCCACTACTAATCAAGGAGGGGTAGTGAGCCAAGTAAAAAACTACTCAGGAAGGACTACGAACGAGACAACCAGGCAAAAGGCCCTCGAGTTAAGGAGAACCATCATGATTTTGGGCCATGTGGTTCTTCGATTTGGAATCGATGGCAGGAATGGGCGTGATTGATCGTTTAACCAAGGAGTTCATAACAAACTGACTATCTAGATCCTAGAGTATCAATACTTGGGTACACACATGACTTTTTGTTGATGGAGTGCATTTTTGGCCTGGAATTCAAACAACTCTTTGCCCTGTCTTCATTGCCCTCTGTTTGCTTGCAAAGGGCCTGTTTCTCCTCTTTGACGTGTGGTGATGTGGGTTAGGTCATTCACGTGACGTGTCAGTTTCGGGTTTTTGCTGCATGTAGAGTGCGCCATACTAGGCCTACTAGAAACTCGTTTTCCCGCAAAACGCAACAAACCCAAAACCAAGGCACAAGGCCAGGCCAAAAGAACCCCCAACGCGACGATTTGGAACAGAGAGAAAATAATAATACGTGGTTTTTTTTTTTTTTTTTTTTTTTTTTTGGTTGCTGCTGCCTTGAACAATATTTTATGCTCAAAGTTCTTAGTCCAAAAAAGAAGAAGGAAGAAAGGCGGGTTAGTTGGTTATTTGGTAAGTGACAAGAAGCAAGCCAGCAAATGGAACAGTGATATCACACACAGAAACAAACAACATCAAGTTTGAACAAAAACCTCCATTCATGATCGAGAAATGACTTGTAGTTCTTTCTACAACGTCATTTCAAGGAAAGGACAAGCCCAAAAACAGACACGCGCAGTGGTCTGTGGTGAACGAAACGGGCTGACTGATTGGCCAAAAGGGAAAATGCCATGTTGCCCCATGCGGCCTGTGTCTGGCTCAAAATAAATAATAAAAGGCGAATTAACTACTCCGAGCAAGCAATGACGACGAAGCTACAAAATGTTGCAAAATGCAGATGGGCACCCAAACCAACAAGTTTGCTGAAACTACGTAACGTTCAATTGGACTGGACAAGCCAAAACGACGAAAACAAAACTGTGGGGCTGGACAAGCAAGATTGATGATACTTACTTACTTTGACAAGAAACGTCACTTTGTAACTCATCAATTACTTACTTGTATTGAACCATGACGATGATTCAATCAATGAATCATGATTGATGGTTGCTATTTACAGAAACTGAAAGCTTTTTATATTGGGGAAAAAAAGCAGGTGGAACGTTGTCGAAGAACTTGGCTGAAACCTCGTTGGCTTGGGGTCTTGTTCTCTTGCAGGTTTGGACGGAGGAGCAAGGATGGACAGGACCGTCCTGGCTCCGAGAACTTACAAACTGGCTACAATCATCATCCCGATTGATTGAACAAACTTTCCAGCAACTTTGCTTCAGTTTGTCAATTACCTGTGTAGTTGAGTAGCAAGAAGTTTGAACTTGGTCTGCTCTGTAATCTGTTCTGTTCTACTTTGTA
Source organism: Geotrichum cucujoidarum (assembly GCA_030566025.1). Lineage (NCBI taxonomy): Eukaryota > Fungi > Ascomycota > Dipodascomycetes > Dipodascales > Dipodascaceae > Geotrichum > Geotrichum cucujoidarum. The sequence continues at coordinate 3,705 of JAJMHN010000124.1, forward strand.
ATTACTGTTGAACGTTTTTGAACCCTAATTGGAGTATGAAATGAATCCGCAATGTTCAAATTTGTTCAACGCCTTAGAGTTCTTGTGAAAAGTTTGGCTCTAGGCACGGCCCATAACAGTACATCAAGGTTCGAAGTTGGGCTCAAAAAAAAAAAAGAGAAAGGAGAACACGAAGCCATTGAGCATTACTCTTTCATGCTTTTCGCCCAAGTTACTGCTTCCTCATGGTGTTACAATTGCTACATCAATCATTGATACTCAACTTGTAACTCAAGTAACCAAGTTCTTTTGTTGGTCCGTTCCTTGCCCGGCAACCTACAATCACCGAACCCTGTGGGTACATACTTATGTAAGTACTCTTTTTTCCACCCACAAAACAAACAACAAACAAAATTAAATATGCCCTTACCCTTGCAAATTATATTAAATTACACAATATATTAGCTAAGCCTGAAATTATTTTCTTGGAATACACGTGGAGACGCGCATTGGAACAAGAAACGTACGTCTAGACTCTAGAACCCTGAGCTTCCAGTGTGCATGGCAGTTGGTGTAAGTGGAGGTAAGGTGATGATGATTGTAAGTGAGGTACAGTATAGGTTATTGAATAACAGAAAAAGGCGCAGCGCCAGCGTGCAGCGAAAACGACCCTGCGAGACAGAACAAGCTGTATTACTTACCAAGTTACTGAGTACCAGCTCAGCTGAGTAAGAGGGTTACTTAGTTACTGGGAAGGTGGAACCCGACACGTGACTGGCAATCAGAGCTTACATAGGCTGAAAAGATGGAACTGAACTTTGGGAATACAAGCGGGTTTTGTTGAGCAAGTTTTGTGTTCTATTTTTTTTCACTACGCGATTGAGTGGAGACTGAGTGATCAATTGATTGAAAAATGTTGTTCTACGGGGTTCATTGGAGGTCTAGAAACTATTTTTTGTAGCACAGGGCATGAAATTGAAATTTTTTTTGGCGGAGGGTTTATTTTGTAGGCCCATCACGTGTGTTAAACTTATACCGGTACCGGCGGTTGGGGGTGTTTTTTTGGTTCTTGCTGGGCAAGCCGGTATCGGCATGGGTTTTTTCAGACCCAATGGCCCAAGAGCACCAGGCATTTGCATTGGATCACAAAACCGGGCTAGGCTTCTCAACGGTCAATTTAATGTCGTTACATTTATTGACTTGAACTCGGTAATTGATGGAACCAGTTGAGGGATATTTTTCTGGTCAACCCACGGCGAAGTGAGGATTTTCATGTTTAGGAAGGAAACACAGAGCTGTTGGTGGTTAAAGTTGAGTCGCAAGCGCGCCATCATGACAGTGGGCATTTATAATTTCATAAAACTGGCCGGCGTTGGCGTTGTACAAAAAAAGGCCAAGAAGCGCAATCAAATGACAACAGCCACCTACTTCAATCATGTTGGTTACTGGAAAATGTAGGCAACAAACAAGAGAGTCATTATTGTAAACCAAACACGGGTTTGGAGTCACGGATAAGGACTCTCATCAAGAAATTTTTTTTCAATCATGACAGGGCAGAACGTTGGTTGGAGGTGCGCATGATTGTGCGTCACAAAACCAAGCCTTTAAACGCGTGGTCGTGCCTTGATTCGATCAACTCTCTTTTGACAAACCACAAGCGTGAAAGCAGGAGAACCGGTCCGTTAACGGCAAGGAATAGGCGAAAAGAGAGAGGTGTCTGAAAAAAAAAGTTAATCGATCATGAACTGCAATCCGGGGAAAAGGGGGACAGGTTTTCTTGTGATGCCCTTGATGGCACACGAGAGGGCAATCAGAGGGAGCATTTGAATTCGATGTTTGAACAGATTCCCAAAACCCGATCAATGAATCCATTTCTAGAAAAGCATCGATGGGACGAATGAGTTCAAAGCCCGTGTTGAAAGTCCAGGCTGATTTTCACTTGGTGGCAAAATCAACAACTCTTGGGTTTGAAAACCAGGAAAAAACTGGGAACAACGATGGTGATTTGACAATCCAACCCCTCGTAGTATGTTACTGAACGTTGATGGGAATTTTGAAACTTGCAAATTACGCGACCAATACAATCGCTGCCCTGGGGTTTATTGTTGAATGGACTGGATTGGCTGGGGGTTCTGAAAGTCGTGGAGTATCCAACATTGGGCTGTTCCACTTGGAGATGGCCCGGTTCTACGTCGGTGGCTACACCACGGGCACAAAAGCTCTCATGTCATATACTAAACCGTTCAGTAAGTCGGATTGATTAAATGATTGATTTATAGTAGAAATCACTATGCCCTTGGCTTGCGACCCCTTGACGGTACAAATGGGAACGGGCAAGACCCAGCGGGTCTCAATGTAAGTAACCTGCTTGTAATGAAATAATCAGCAGAATGAGAGACATGCAATAAAGCCATCATGCAACGCGAGGTATTGAAAAAAAAAACATGTGGATTTGCTTGGACATGGAACAACTCCTACAGCCTGAGATATCGCTCCATGTACTGTGAAATGGGCCCTGAGAACATACAGGTCCAGTTTCATGCCACCTAGTTAGTCAAGTTCAATGGCTTTAGTGTACAGTTGCACTTTGCCCGTACACCTATAAGTACTAAGCATTTAACGATGCTAGACCCTGTTTGTGCTGGCCCCGTCGCCTACTTAGTTACATCTGCGAGTGAGACTTGAATGGATTTCTACTATAAAATATTTTACGGTAAATCATGCGCAACTTGAAATGCGAGAAGTTAAGAGTAGCTTCACGTGATTCTTGAGCTTTATTTTTTGTGAGACAAATTGGCAGTGGTGCCTGATTCAAAAGTCTGGTTTTACGAGAAGGCAGTAAGCTAGCAACTTGAGGCAAACTCTCGTCCTTGTCCGAAATAGTCCAAGAAAGCTTGAGATAGCTGAAAGATTGGGATTTGCGCGCAAGACCTAAATTGATTGCCTTCAAGGAATGCCTGATAACGTGTACCAAGGGCCTTGGATAACGACCTCCACACCGTCAGTTATTATTCTAGTGAAATCAGTTATTATTTAAAGTGTGGGTTGTTTATCTTGACGAAAATTTAAAGTTGCATGACAAGCACGCTTTAAGCACGACAAGCCGGCAGTTAATTATCCCACGCCTTGGAATTTGTGCTTGCTTGCTCCAGAATCAGAACCAACACCATCAGCGCTTGGGATATCGTAATTTTGATAAGTTTGTTGACTAACTGACTAGGGCCGCGACCTACCCCACAACAAAGGCGAGCAAGGAATTCAGGGACTAGTTTGATGCCGGCTGCTGATAACAAACGACAGGGCCGGAATGGTATCATCGATTGCTCCCATCTCTTTAGTGCGACAATTTTGATTACGCGAACCCGACCGTTGCCTTATCAGCCTTGATTCATCAATGTTGAAGGGCAAGAGAAAAAACCTTGCTTTGTACGGAACAAAGGCATTGACGGGCTTGCGGTCAATCCAAGTTCATCAATTCCGAGAGCAGAGCTGAGAGTCAACAAGATTGATGATATTTTTTACCATCTGCAAAGGCGATTGCATGATAAGTGTTTCACTTGTAGCGCTGCTGTTCTACATTTTCTTGGAGTTGGCTATCGGCCCTTTGCCTTTATCTTGTGTGAAGTCTTGATTCAAGCACGTTTGCGTCTCTACAACCAAACCAGTCCATGAATTGCGTCTTTAACGAAATGGTGCAGCGATAACCAGTTGTGCAGCGACTTACACCGAATGCGGACATTGCGAGTTTCCACTTTTGACTTTCACTGCACCAACTAAGAAAGACCCAAAGCGTAGCTCTAAGTAATTGGGACAAGGTGAGTTTTGCAAGGAATTTGGCGTGGGTTGATCTGGGAATGATGAATGGACCGGGCTGGACGGACTAACTTATTGACGCAACCGCCCATGGGCGCCAATGACTGGCCGAAAAGAACCGCAAAAGAATAAGTAATGCGTGATGATTTTTGCTTACTCGGCGTTATTGGACTTGCGTCTGCCCTGTTCAAACTTCATGCCAGTCAGTGCAGGGCGAGCTATTTTGTCTGCAGCGGCTTCTTCCTCACGCCCGCCCGAGAAATAATAATGTGATGACAAATCATAAGTACTATGTATTATATAATTTTTTTTTCCAAATAGTGCACCTCGAACAAGGCAACCGGATTCTGATACACCCACAAAGGCCATCACCGTTCAGCTATTGATCTCGAACGCGAGCCAGACAAGAGGACATCCGGTCGCTGTCACATACCTGGAACTCATTTATTACCCAGTAGAGATACGAAATTATGGGCCGGCCAAACTCTAAAAATCACGATAAACACGAGCTACAACAAGATCACCGAGACAAAGCGAGCAGCAACAAACTCCCGGTTGCGACCAGCAAGAATTTGCATGAAAGCTGATTAATTATCTCAAAGCGAGCAACAGGAAAGAACGGGTTACGCAGCAAGCATATCGATACCCGAGTCTCTTTCTTTCTACTTAGTCCAGTTCTACACAACACGAACGCAAGTTGATCCGGCGTTGCATAAATTTCACCAAGGGTAAAATATCAACTCGGAACAATCATGACCCCGCCGTCGCCTAATGCCTCTTCAGCAAATTTCACCAAGGGTAAAATATCAACTCGGAACAATCATGACCCCGCCGTCGCCTAATGCCTCTTCAGCAAGTTTGATTCGAGAGCGGAGCATCCCCAAATCTCCCGGCACCAGCACGCCCTCTAGTTTGAATCCGTCTCGCACCAGTTCGCCAGCACCACTGAATATTGAAAGCTTTCCTGTGCAGACTCACGGGACACTGAGACGACATTTGCAAAAGTTGCCGGCATGGCTGTGGTTTCCAAACCACCAGGATGCTATCAAGCCGCGCTCATCCGCTGTGCCAATCTCTAGGCGTCTTCCAAGCGCTTCTCATATTTATTTTAGAGGATTCTTGCTGAGGTTTCTTAATGTGGTGCTCATACTGACGTTCCTCATTACGTTTGCAATTGTCTACCGCTTGAAAGGATCGCCGCCAAAGGAGACATTGGACGTGAAGGTCTGGTACACGGACAAATTTCGACTCAGAGTGCCGGAAGACTTGGCCAATGTTGCATTGTGGAATGAGCAAGCACCAAAGACGGATTTCTTTCCCGCTGTCGAAGAACTGATATTGGACTTTGGAGAAATTGCTACAAGAGAGGTGCCAGACAAGGGTGCTCGTCTGCCTGGCCGCATCCAAGTGCCCAGCAATGGCAGGTCCTTACTGCCAAACAAACCGAAAACCTTTGCCCCAAGGTCGGACAATCCATCCGAGTTTGTATTGTCTGCAGGAAAAGAAAACAGACGGCCTACTCGCCAGCTTTTGGCCGAATTCCACTCTCATACCAAGCATTCTGATGGCCGGCTAGAACCTCCACAGCTCGTTGATTGGGCAGTTGCGTACGGCTTCCAAGTTTTGTTTGTCACGGACCACAATACCATCACTGGTGGGCTCGCTGCTCGCAAGTATGCCGAGATGTCGGGTCGCAGCCAAGAAATTCTTGTGATACCTGGGGTCGAGTTCACATGTTGCAGAATCCACATGAACCTGCTGGGAATCAATGAGACCATCAAACCATCTGGGTCGTGGCCCAACGACGAAGAGCTCATTAGAGTGATCAGACAGACACACGAGCTGGGTGGCATTGTGATTGCAAACCATTTACCTTGGAGTCAGAGTTTGGAGTACGGCCGAGATGTGCCTACTTTACAGCGGCACCCCACGCGGGAGCAATTGCGGGATTGGGGCGTTGACGGGTTTGAGTGTGTGGCCGAAGGGGTGCTGGACCTGGCGACTATCAGATTTGCGGAAAGCGAAAACATGCCCTACATCACCGCCACCGACATTCACAACCCAGAGGACATGCCACACGCATGGACAGTTCTCAATGTGCCTGTTGATGCTTCTGCTGACCCTCACGATGAGTTCCACCCAGCTCGCGGGATCACTGAACAAGACATTCTCAATCTTCTTCGCTCCCGCAAACCTGGCGCAACCAATTTTTACTATGATCCCATCGGGCCTCATTCAAGAACATACCCACCTCTGAACCCATCCCGCGAATGGTTCTTGCCCCTAACCACTCTCGATTTCACTTACTTTTGGTCCGAAAACTCTGGCATGTACAGCTTTGTCAATGGGTTTTGTCATGACAGAGTGTTTCGTCTCAGGTGGAGGGCCATTCTGGGGTTTATTGGCTGGTGTCTCTTGGCGCTATTCATGTATGAAGCAATTCGGTTTGTGGGGTTGATGGCGTGGCACCGGATTGGAAGAAAACCAAAAAGTGTTAGTTTGAGATGAAGCATGGAAAAAAAAGAAAAAAAAAAGAGCCTTTTAAATCTGGCCTGGATTTGGATTGACGAATTTATGAATAGATGTAATGAATCAAAAGTTGTTTTTACGCATTAACATGACTCGTACGTAACAGGCAATTGGCCAAAGTATGTATAAGAGCTATGGTCACTCCTTGAGCAAGAGGTAGTACTGGACACTCTACCTGCTTGATTACTATACCAATTACTATCCCATAAGATACGCTATGGCTGGCAATTCTTCCATGTGCAAAAAGTTATAGTCAAACGACAAGACATGAAGTTTGGTTTGGATTGTCTAAAATAGCAAAAATACAGTAACTCAGTAGCCAAAAACAAGGCTGCTCAAAAGAGATGCACACTTCAAAGTGTTTGTTGTAAAAAATAACAACTTGCAGTGGAGAGATATTTTAAATATAATGAGCTGACTTTTCAAGCACAAAACCTTCGTTAATTCATACATTGTTTAACAAGCTATAATATCAGTTTCTATAAACATTCAACTTTTCAAAAATTCAAAGTTGCTTCGTTAGCTCAGTCGGTAGAGCGTCAGTCTCATATATTGCTATGCGATATCTGAAGGTCGAGAGTTCGAGCCTCCCACGGAGCAATTTTTTTTGCTTTATCAACTTACAGTTTGTGAAAAGGGCTAATTAACAGAACTAAAGCTTTGAGATTCAGAGCGCATACAAGTTTTCGTGAGATGATGCGCGGTGATTAGGCATTGGTGGTAGAGGTCACTTGATCTTTCCCAATCATGTTCTCAAGGCGGGTTTGTTTACTTTTTTCCATTTTGTCCCAAGGGAAATTTCACCATCACAATCTCTTCCACAACACCATCAACAGTAAACTCTACGAATCACACTCGCCTTGCAAGTGCTAACGAATGCCTGACTACTTGATAGTTTAGCCAGAACTTTTAATCAAAACTACGATTTTTTCTTGGCGACTAGATTCATATCTTTGCGAGGTACGTTAGTTCGATAGAGAGCTCGAAATACCAAGCAAGATGTTGGAACCACAAACGCCAAAGAAACTCCGCAAAAACTCATCGAAATACGGCTATCGAGAAGCAGGATCCGACATTGTATCATCGACACCAGCCCAGAAACTTCGACATAATGTGGCCCCTTTAGGGAATTATGTATGTACTGAAATCATGAGCGAGCTTCGGTTATTAATGTTGGGCTAACTGGCTTCTAGCATTTGGGAGACTGCATCGGCAAAGGTGGATACGCGTCGGTATACAGGGCAATAAACTGGGGGACGGGAGAAACAGTCGCAATCAAGCAAATCAAGCTGGTAGATGTCGCGAAGTACGACTTGGAAATCATCATGACAGAGATCGATCTTTTGAAGAACCTTCAACATCCGAATATTGTGAAATACCACGGCTTCATCAAAACGTCTGACAACCTAAACATCATATTAGAGTAAGTACTGTTTGCTAACGCTGACGATGAGCTGATGCTAACTGCTAATTAGATACTGCGAGAATGGATCGCTGTCCAATATGTGCAAGAAATTCGGCAAGTTTCCTGAAAGCTTAGCATCCGTCTACATTGCACAAGTGCTGGAGGGTCTATCATTTTTACACGAGCAAGGTACCATTCACCGAGACATTAAAGGTGCAAACATTTTAACGACAAAAGACGGCCTTGCGAAATTGGCCGATTTTGGTGTTGCGACAAACATTGCGAAACTGGACGACAGCCCTTCAGTAGTGGGAACTCCAAACTGGATGGCACCAGAAGTGATTGAACTACATGGTGCTACAACTGCTTCTGACATTTGGAGTCTGGGGTGCACAGTAGTAGAACTTCTTACAGGAAACCCACCTTATCATCATCTGGGGCAGATGCAAGCCATGTTTGCGATTGCAAATAACGACCACTTCCCAATACCAGAAGGCATATCGCCTCTCGTGCAAGACTTTTTGATGCAGTGCTTCCAGAAAGACCCTAATTTGAGAGTCACGGCCAAGAAATTGCTCAAGCATCCATGGGTTTCTGCCCACAAGAAGAAGACTCAGACCCAACCTACTACCAAATACGACGAAGCAGTCAAAACCGTGCAAAAATGGAACGAAGCTTTAACGAATATCGAAGACAATTATGCCGCACGACCAAAACTTCCAGTAAGCAAGAAGAAAGAAAAGAAGCTGCATGCTCAGATCCTCACACCCGATAATCGAACCGGAATTGATGGCGATCCTTACAGCTCACTGAGAAATTTTAGCAAGTCTCGACAGCTAGAGTTTCAGGGAATGAAGCAACGAAATACACCGACAGCGAAAGTAGCGCCTAAAACAGAGTGCTGGGACGACGATTTTTCTCAAGAAGATATACCCAAAAAATTAAATGCAATGGCACACGCCCGAAAATCGTCACAGTCAGACTCAAACAATAGTAGCGTTACTTCGACTGATGCTCTTGATGCGAAAATCGACTTTGTGCATTCAAAAACGCCAATAGGTTCTTCCAAGAGCTCTAGACACTGGAAGGAGAGTGGATTATTGGGAAAAGATTCGCCTTTTAGAGACAACACTCAAGACGACTTTTCCGATCTTCTTGGCGACCTCAACATTGCAAAACTTCCAGATAGTGCCCAGAAGCCTGTGGGCGCATATCATCCCTCCGACCTCAAAGGCATATTTAGCCGAATCGTTACACCAGAGCATCCGTTGCAGTCACCTCCTGCACTTCCCGTATACAATCATCCTGAATTGAATGCGGTGAAAAAATTGGATGACCATTTCAAAACTGCGTCGCCACTCGGATCATTTCAAGAAGACGAAAAGGATGAGGATTATTCCAGTCTATTTGGTGCCGAGCCCATTGACCTCCAATTTGGGAATAGAAGATTCTCAAAAGTCAATAACGATGCCACTGTGCCAGACGACGACAACGATGCAGAAGACCCATTTTTTGAAATCGAGCGAGAATACAGTGAAGCCAACATTGTTGAAACCATTGCTCGCGAGCGCTTAGCTCATTCGCAGGTTAAAGTCACTGGGGTACTAGAAGAGCTCAACAGGAAATTGCAAAACAATCATTTGGAGGGAAGCTTTTTGATCTCGTGCATCGAAGACCTGCATAGCAGTCTTTGTGAGTTTCCCGAGGTGTCGAAAACTATCATGAAATGTCATGGGCTTTTACTTTTGCTAGAAGTGCTTGAAAATCATGTGGACGACAGAAATATTGTTCCTGGTCTTCTCGAAATTCTATTGCTGCTACTGGATGAGAATTTCCAAACATTGGAAAACTTTTGTCTAGTTGGTGGTATTCCGCTGGTTGCTCAATTTACATCAAAGAAGTATAGCAGCGAAATAAGGATGCAAGCTGCCAAATTCATCCTGATGCTCTGTGATTCTGGTAATCATGGTCTGCCCATGCTCCTTGCTTGTGGTGGTCTTTACATTCTTGCTGAATTCATTGAAGAAGATTGTGCAACTCAAGCTGACTTTGTGTCAATTGGCATTAATGGAATATGGAGCGTCTTTGAGTATCAAGGATCAGCTCCCAGGAATGACATTTGCCGCAAGTTGTCTAAACACAATGTTCACTATTCACTTTCTGTTGTTTTGAAATTCATCCTGTTCGAATCTGACAATGACACCGAAACAACTCAGGTACTTGTTGACCGAATTATTTCCGTCTTGACATACTTTTCACAATCCGAAAAACACGTCAAGCTTGCAGTCTCTGATCGTGCTTTATTCAGAAACTTGTTCAAGTCTTTTGATCGCCTGGACACAAAACATCAACTAAGCGTGTTGAAATTTATCAAGAACCTGTCTTCTTGCTCTGAGGTTCTGCCAATCTTGCAAAACGCTAATGCCATTGAACATCTCACTGATATTCTGGCTGAAAACAAACGCAAGCCCGTTTTCAAAGATTATGCTATTCAGATTCTGCACACCATGTACAATCTGTGCCGCCTGTCCAAGGTGCGGCAGGAGGAGGCTGCAACTGCTGGAATTGTACCCATCTTGCAATTGCCAATTTCTTCAGAGATTCCACTCAAGGAGTTTGCATTCCCCATTTTATGCGACATGGCACATTCTGGTAAGGCTTGTCGCAAGGTGCTTTGGCAAAACAAGGGTCTTGAAACTTATTTGAAGTTTTGCAGTGAGCCTAGTTGGCAAGTCAATGCTTTCCAGGCTATTGCGATTTGGCTACAAGAGGAGTTTGCTAAGGTAGAGGAGGCGCTCTTGAATGAGAACGCTATCATTTCTCTTTGGGAAGGTCTAGAAGCTGCCAGAGGCACAGTGTTTGACGACGTGCTTGAGCCATTGACGAGAATAATGAGATCGAGCCCTGCGGTGTGCAGCATGGTTGCTTCTCAGCGCCTTTTCCAGCTAATGAAGAAGCACCTCGACGTTCCACGACCAAGACTTCGTTTAGACCTTTTGAAACTGCTCATGATTGTTTTGGAGTACTTCCCCTCCAAGTTTGAACTTGTCAAGAAGTCTGGTCTCTTGCAAAAAATTCAGGAGATTTCCAAGTCTGACGAGTCTGTGCTGGTTGTTGAGCTCACCAAGGATTTGCTCAATTTTGGCAACTCTCCTACCCAGGAGTCGTTTTCCGGTAACGGTATCATGATTGGAAGATCTTCTTCTCGTGGCTCTACCAATTCTACGAGGATGACTAGAAGCAATAGCTTTTTGAACTCTCCGGCGATACCTCAAAACCGGTTTTCTTCAACATCTTCTCGAGACCCTAGCATTTCAAGTTTTCGCAAAACACACAGAATTGGTGCTTCTCAGCCTGAACTCCCTAGTTCTTCGCAGCTCATGATGCCACCAAAGTCTCCTACAAGGAAGACTCATCGGTCTACACTTTCTAGCGCCTCTGGCGAATCCGCCTTTGCAGAGCCTCCATTGAATCTATTAGAAAGCAAGCTGTTTCCACAGAAACTAACAGAGTCCAATACCCCTGCTCTTTTCAATGTTGATAACGAACACGACTTGTTCAATGGCATGATCACGCCCCCTTCGTTTTTGAAACGAGAGCACAATCCCCATCGGAGCCCAACCAGGAGCCCAACAAGAACTCCTGGCAAAGAATCACGCAGACCAGTTGATTCATTAAAACTCTCAAACCGATATTTACTGGCGTCGCCTCGGACCGGGAGGAAACATGCCATGACCGGGTTGACCAAAAATGATAGGCCGTTGCCAGAGAGCAATAGAGCGCAAGACAATCTTGGTTCTCCATTCCAGTAATCGCCTTGCTGATGATTAAAACTACCTCTTTATTTATTTTACGGCTTCTTTTTACAATTCATGTAAGCTTTATTTATTCCTTTACACAAATATCATTGATTGTATCCGATAGTCACAGACATGCTTGAAAACACAAGAAAAAAAAAAATTAAAACATGAAAAACATTTTTAAACGAGAATAAATAGACTTGCAAAAAGATGAAGGAAGAAATTAAAAAAAAAAACAAAACAAAACTGAAAGCACTCTAATGCAACTAGTCCTGGATGCCCAACTCTTCAAAGTCGTCCAAAAGCTCGTCCAGACTGACTTGAGGGTGAGCGACATTCTCAGCGGGCTCGCTGTCTTCTTCCACGTCCATTTCGTTCTCAGCAACGGGCTGGGCGGGCTTCTTGTAAAGGTTGACGGTAGTACGCAGCTCCTGGTCCTCTTCAAGTTCCTGCAAGAACATTTCATAGTCTTGCTCGACACGGGCCAGGTCGTTCTTGGTGGTCTTGGTGTCGTCCTCGAGGTTGTGCTCCTTGGCCATGCGCTTGAGCTTCCAGTTTCTGCCACGGTTCTTGCGTCTGCGGGGGTATGATTTCTTGACAAGGACCACATCGGGTTGCTGGCCAGCGGGGAGGTTGTCCCAGTCCTCGTTGTTGAAGTTGGAGTTTTGGACGTAGTAGCCCCATGCGGTGTCACCGGGTTTGAGGATACCACCGAGATGCGTGCGCAGAATGTGGGTGTTGCTGTTCTGGCTAACCTCGGAGAGGCGGGCGACTTGGACGTCGGCGAGAGCGTACTTGCCACGCATGGGACCTAGCGGCTCAATGTGGATGACAAAGAACTCGACCATGTCGGAAGCGTTGGCGAGAGACTGGAAGGGAGCTCTCCAATAGATGGGGGCGGAAATGTCAGCAATTTCGAGTGTGTTGGGGTCAAGGAACTGAAGATGGTTTGTAACTCTGTGGCAAAGGACAACCTGATTGATATTACTCAAGGAGTGTGCAATATTGCGAGGAAGAACAACAAGGTCATCTCTGCAAATAGGGACAATCTCAACTGAGTAAGAAAACTTGTAACTCTTGACAGCAGTATGGGTATCCATAGAAATGAGCTCCTCTGAACGCTTGTACTTGACAGGAGCAACGGCAGACAAGAAATCAATCATCTTGAGCGCGTGGTTTCTGTGGTTGTAGTAGAAATCAAGACCGTCTCTGTTCTCCTTGATCGAAATGGTATCCATATGAGCGTTGTGCTTGAGAATAAGTTGCTCCAAGTAGAGGAAAGTACGCTTGTGGGGCACCTTTTGGCGGATTTGCACATTGGCTCTCCAAGTGTTGACAGTAAATGACTTGGCACAGTCGGGACATTGAGTAGCAACGACAACATACTCGACCTCGAAACTTTGTTGAATGAGGGTGTTTTGAATGGCCTCTCCCTGGACGGTCAACTTGATTTTGATTCTTCTGGAATGGGGCTCAGTCCAAATGAACTTGGCATCAACCAGTCTAATCTTTGCCAGTCCCTTGAGTCGTCTCAAACACAGGGCCAAAAGCTCTCTACTTTCTGGCTGGGCGGCAATCCACTGGCTTGGTGGCTGTAAAAACCTTTCACAGTTTCTGCAAAAAGTAACGGAAGCTTCACGAGGGATTTCAGTAGTGATATCGCAAGTCATCTTGATACAGTCGGTACACATGACGACACCCTGAGTACCATCCATGGGCCGACCACAGTTGCAACAAAGCACTGTGGCAGGAGTCTGGGGCATGAGGACACCGCCAGTTTGCCCGTTAGGGTTCATCTGGTTGATCTGGAGCTGGTGAGGATCGTTGAATGCCATTGTTGAGTATATGCACGATCTGTTGAACCGTTGAAGTAAACTCAATAAGGATCCGGAATGAAAAATCAAGAAATATTTTCTCGATACCAAAAATTTTTGCCTTGACCAATTCATTACATAATCTTTTTTTTAAACTCCCAACAGATCATGTGATTTTAGATAGTCACGTGATTATCGGAGTACTTTTTTATTTTTTAGTCACGTGGCAACGACTACCCATAATTACAGGGTGCAAACTCTCGGTAAGCTGCGAGCCTCAAGTCAAATCCCTTCAAGTATTTTCAAGCTGTGAACCAACTGTGAACCGAGACTTGCCCACAGAAAGCACGCGCTACAGGTGCGATTTATTATTACTTGTAGCCACGTATTTCTGCGCTAACTAACCACAGTTTCCGTTAAGAAGAATCCCGGGCCGGAGCACTTGTTAAAACGCGCGCACTGATGTTCCAAATCTGGTGAACGAGCAGCCCAGCGCTTGTCTCATTGGATCAGATAACCAACACGCGCACATGTTGCTAATCGATTGCGGCAAACAACGAACGCTTAGCGAACACGTTGCCAGCCAAAGCCACCACCATGACTGGGGTGGGTTTCTCTCGTAGTTCGTAGTCATTAGCAGAGGCTCCTGAACCAGCAGTATGAGGTTGGGCAACGTGCTGCTGGCCCTGCTGGTCTCGGTCATTACGCAATCCGCAGGCCAGCTGTTGAGATGAAAAATTCAAAGGAACCGCACCCCAAACATTGAATCCTCACACGAAGACGAACGCCGGAACAGGGTGGTTATAGGCCTTTGCTATGATTCCCCGTGTTAGGTAGCATTGATCATGCCCTGGAAAGGGCTTTTGGGAAATGTTTCCTGGATCATTGGCATACATTTGCCAACATGTAACCTTTTGCAGAGAGCCCAACCTTCTGTAAACTGTGCACAAGCATTTTATCGCGCTCTCTGCTCTTGGTTTGTGCTATGTTCAACGCAGCAACTACCCAGAGTTCTATTGTGGATTCATGCATCATGTAACCGACTTACTGACGGGCGCAAGGTTTACGCAGCGAGAAATAAGATTCCAACCGTGAACGTGAATGAGAGAATTGTTGGAACAAGATTTCACTAACGCTTCTTCTGTAACCTGGACATTTCTTTATTTCCCATTGCTATTGCAACACAGCATACAAACTTTGCCATGTCTTGCATTCTGTATATATTTTGAGGCAAATGCTTCCTTTTCCCTTTCACCCTTTATTTTTCTGTCTCGCTAAACTTCCCTTCCTCGCAACGTGCCTGACGTGCGTTCCACTTGATCCCACTTGACCCAGATCAATTGCCCCCGTTCACCAAACACCCCCAAAGTGAGATCTGTCGATTCTCTCACATCATCGCTGCTCATGAACAAAGGCTTTGCAGGTGGCAGCCCGTCGTCTAGTCCCCAGGTTCATGGACGCGGTCATTTTACGACTTTCAGTGATCTAAGTTCGTCTGCGCCGTCACCAAAACCAGTAGTGGCACCCAGGTCGGTTCCTAGCAGTAAACGTCACGGTGACAGCTTTACTTCGCATCATCGTCTACATGGTTCGTTACAATCACCACCACTCAGGAATTGGAGTCGCGGTTATGTTGCCGGTACCAATCCTTCTGGTAAGGACCCATTATTTTCACGTAGTTACACCCATGTTTATTGCTAACTCAAAGTCAAGGTAATGAGCTGAGCCACTCTATTCTCCCCAATTCGCCATTGGGGCTTCGGGAACAGACCGCAGAGCTAGCCAGTCTTGCTCTGGAGGAAGGCTTTTATGAATGTAGCTACACACAGGGTTCGCCCGATTCACGTGCAGATGCATGGTCGCAGTCAGGATTCAAACCCAGACAAGATGGGACTTCAGCCAGATCTCAGAACCTCTCCTCGCCAAAATACCCGCACCCAAGTCTCGAAACGTGGAACAGCCATGCCGACGAAAGACCAAGCGGTCTACCTGCAAGTGACTTGCACAAACAGACCGTTCTGACAAGCATATTCAATGAAAACAGGGAAGAACCAGAAGAAACCGACTCCTTTTTCAAAAACTACTCAAACCCTACATGCCAGACGCCACTTCTGCAGACAGCACCAAACAACCACTACACTGAGAACGCCTTTTACTCGCGCCGTGAGGAGCCCACGTTTGAATCCCGGCCGCAAGTGACTTGGAAATCTCTACTCAAGCGCAGCGATGTATGGATCAAAGACAGCGTGACGACGCAGAACGTTTACAGAGAGTGCATTGTGCACCCCGTCTCATGTCTGCCTTCAGTATTTCTGGGTCTCTTATTGAATGTGCTTGATGGTCTTTCCTATGGTCTGATTCTATTCCCTCTTGCTAATCCCATTTTTGCAAATTTGGGCCCGGCTGGCTTGTCCATTTTTTACGTTTCTTGCATTGTGTCTCAACTTGTGTTTTCTCTTGGAGCAAGCTCATTCCACAGCGGTATAGGATCAGAAATGATTGAAGTTGTGCCTTTCTTCCACGCAATGGCTTCTACTCTTGTTATCGAAATTGGTGAAAACAAACCCAAAAGCGTTATAGCCACTACCATCACAGCATATGCACTGAGCTCTGTTGTTACTGGACTAGTGTTCTTTGCCTTGGGTTATGCACGACTTGGATCATTGATTGGCTTCTTTCCCCGCCATATCTTGGTTGGCTGCATTGGAGGCGTGGGCTGGTTCTTGATCATCACTGCTATCGAGGTCACATCTCAGATAGATGGCACAGTACAGTACAACTTTACTACTTTGAAATTTTTATTTCATGGAATTACTTTGCTCAGATGGACAATTCCAATGGCATTGGCGTTTGCCTTGTTGATTGCCCAAAAATTTGTGAAGCAGCCCTTGTTGGTTCCCGGATACTTCATTGCCGTGTTTGTCTTGTTCCATTTAGTGGTAGTAGCGATTCCCAGTCTTACCTACCAGGAGGTACGTGATGCAGGATGGCTTTTCCAAAGCCCGGACTCTAAAGAACCATGGTGGAACTTTTATACCCTTTACGACTTTACTGCCATTGATTATATTGCGCTCCTACGCACCATTCCTGCCATGTTTGCACTAACATTCTTTGGAATACTGCACGTTCCAATAAATGTACCAGCGCTTGCAACGAGTATCGGCAAAGACGATGTGGACCTGGACAAGGAGCTGATTGCTCATGGCATTTCCAATGCTCTCTCTGGTTTGGTTGGGTCTGTGCAAAACTACCTCGTTTATACCAACAGTTTGCTTTTTATCCGCACTGGAGCTGAGGGCCGTTTGCCAGGAGTCATGCTTGCAATTGCGACGTTTGGAATCATGGTGGCGGGCCCTGGAGTCATAGGGTTTATACCTATAATGGTCGTTGGTGCATTGATATTCTTGCTCGGCTTTGAGCTTGTTGCTGAAGCGTTGATTGACACTTATGGCCGGGTGTCCCAGTTTGAGTATGGAACAATTATTGTTATTGTTGTTACTATGGGCACCGTTGACTTTGTTACTGGTATTCTTGTGGGTGTGATCTTGGCTTGTGTTACCATGGTGGTCCAAACATCGCAACGTAGTGCTATAAAGTCAACATACACTGGTGCAATTGCTCGTTCTACCGTCCGCCGCAACCCCGTCCAGCAAGAGTTTCTAACAGAAGTTGGAGATCAAATCTACGTGCTAAAGCTGTCTGGAAACCTCTTTTTCGGCACCATTGTCAGAGTGGAAGAAAAAGTTCGTCATCTGTTGGATGACGAGTATTTCCACGCCAAACCCATTCGGTACCTGATTTTGGATATGATGGGGGTTACAGCCATAGACTTTTCAGCCGCTGAAGCGTTTGCAAGAATGAAGAGGCTCTTGGATACAAAGGCAGTGTTCATGCTCATTAGTGGGGTAGTTCCTGACAGCCCTCAACTGCAATCGCTTAAAGGCGTTGGTTTGCTAGAGAATACTTCCACAAATCCCAATTGCTACAAGGACGATGAAGAGAACACCTGCGGGACTTACAAGTTTGATTCTGTGAGGCTGTTCTCAGATCTGAACTCGGCTCTGGAATGGAGTGAAAACCAGTTCTTGCAGGACTATTACGAAAGAAGGGAGTACTACAAACGACAAGTCCAGGTTCTCCACCAGCACTTGGAGATCCCTAAAACCAGCGACCCATGGAGAGACCCTCCCAAGGATTTTGCAAACAGCCCTCGTGGCCTGCACTTGCAAAAGATTGCCGATAAAACCGCTCGTTTTGATCCCCAGGTCCACGGCTCTTCTAGACGTGCATTATTCAAGCAACCCCTGTCACTGTTTATGCAAACGTTCAAGGGCTTCAGTGACAAGAAGGAAACGTTTTGGTTTGCCGTCACTCCGTTTTTCAAGCGGGAAGAGATTCCAGCTGGCACTGTTCTCTATAGCAGCGACACAAAGGCAAGCGGGTTTTACGTTGTCGAAACTGGCATTCTGAGAGCTTATTACGAGCTGCAACAAGGCAGGCTCTACGAGACTATTCTGGCTGGGACCACTTGTGGCGAGCTCCCGTTTTTCAGTGAAACCACACGCACCGCTACTGTCAAAGCAGAGACCGATGCTGTTGTTTGGAATTTGGATCAGGAAGCTTGGGAACGTCTTCTTGCCAAACAGGTCAGCGTTCAGGGCAACCATGACAGACAAAATGCGGAAATCATGGAGCCTGACGGTTTGGAAATGGCATTGGAGCTGTATAGGATTGCTCTCAAGCTCACTGTGGAGAGATTTACCTCGGTTATGGCATATACATTGGTGAGTGCAAGTCGATAAGCTTGACACTTGGCTTCCTTTTTAGCATTTTTAATTATTCCAAAGTAATTTGTTCTATGAATTGTATTATTGTTCATGTTCCAATTTTATGACGGAGGTGCACCTAACATCCAAGACCAGATTGCTTCAAGTCCAGTCGTTTCTGATCGCATTGCAGTGAAGGCACAACTAGAGCATTGAGCTCATCGGGTTTTCACAGTCCAGAAGGAAATTTAAAACGGTGCGTTGATTCAGCCGTGCACTGTACAGGTACTGGTACGAGCATGATTACCCAAGCAAACACGAGACTTGCCAATTATCGGCTCTGGTTGGCCTGATATGCTGAAAAAAAAAATATCGGTGGGTATGACTCTACTATTGAGATTTTTTTGTGGGGGAGGCTTGGGGTAATTGGAGGAAGGCTTGGAGCTGAAACAAATTATCATTCCACTTCTCGACTTTAATGTATTTTAAATTTTTGATTCTCTAGTAGTTACGTAGACTAACTATATCTTGGAACGCGTGGGTTCATCTCTGTACTTGTCCATGAACTCCTTGTGGAATTTGGCTAAATCAGCTGCGTAGTCGTCTCCAGGCGCCAAAAAGGTGGTTCTGAAGTGGAAAGTGCCTTCCTTTTGACCAAATCCACTGCCAGGAATAACACAAATACCGGTTTGCTCAAGTAGTTGGAGGCAGTAGAATTCGTCAGGCACTTCGTTCAGTTCCTTGGCGGCATCGAGGGCCTTTTGTGGCAGTGTGATGGAGGGGAAGAGATACATACTGCCCTGGGGTTCTGCGACGCTGACGCCTTCCATGCCCTTCATTGCTTCGTAGAGCACAGTGGCGCGATGCTTGAGTGTGTTGAAAATGCCATTGTACTCCTTGGTGAAGTTCTCATACGACTCTCCGCCAACAGCAGGAGGGTGGACCATCAGCTCCGTAAGAACTTGGCCTGTGACGACGGGGCAGAGCGAAATGGATGCAAGCTTGTAAATGTGGTCCTCGACTTCCTGGTCAAAGCCAACAAGTTCCATGTAGCCACCGCGCTGACCGCACTCTCCAATCATACCCTTGGAAGTAGAGTGGATGGAGGCAAGGTGAACTTGGTCATACTTTCCACCAGGGTTTTCCTTTTGAAGTTGTCGCAGAACCTTCTTAAACGAAACAAATTCGCCCTTGAAAATGTTGGCCTGGTACACTTCATCCGCAATAATGACGAGATGGTTATCGGCAGAAACGTCAACAATGTCGCGAATGTTTTGTTCAGTCAAAATAGCGCCTGTGGGGTTGCCGGGGTTGATCACCACGATGCTCTTGAGCTCGATACCGCTTTCTGTGGCGCTACTGACAATGTCACGGACCTCCTCAACATTTGTAGCCCAGTTGTTTTCTTCGTCTAGATGGTACTGAACAGGCGTAGAGTTGACGAGGGTAAGAGTCGCAGAGTAGAGCGGGTATTGTGGGATAGGAATGAGGAAACCGGAAGAAGGTCCGGTAGAGAGTGCACTGAGAAGTTGAGTGACTCCGTTAGAGGCACCTGCGCACAGGTAAATACTTTCAGGGTCAGCGGGGAAACCGTCCCTCTGCTCAATAAACTTGGCAATCGACTTTCTAATGAATGGAATGCCCTTGGAGTGAGAGTAAGCACCAACCGAGCCAATCTCGGCAATGAGCTCTCTAGCACGGTCAATAGCATCCTTCTTGAACAGAAGACCGGCGTTTGGGTCGTCGAGGAGTGCAGGGTATTGGACAAGAGCCAAAACCTGTCTGTAAAAAGTAATGGGGCTTTGATCTAATTGCTGGGGGTTTCCGATGTTTGCATTAATCACAGCTTTGAACGGAAGCGAGCCGGGCTTTTCCTTGAGCTGATCTCGGAGTTCTTCAGCTCTGAGGGCAAGACGTCCTCTCACGGCGTATTTGGCGTTGACGACGTTCTCATTCAGTTTATCGACAGTAAGGCGGGGCATGTTGAATTTGTGTGATGTGGAGAAGGGAAAAGAGTTTTGAAAGTTGGAAAACGGCGTTTTGGTTTTGCACTCATAAGCAGCCGAACCAAGTTTAAGCTCAGCCAGAGCGGAAACTTTCGGGGCAGAACGCAAGATTCTGGGGTAACTAGCAATTCTGAGCATTGTTTCAAGTAGCTGTAATTGGACGCAGAAGTTGCACCTGTCGTAGAGGAGTGTTGAAGTGAAAAATAAATGGCCTTGAATAGCCGAAACTATGCGTATGTAGTTAGTAAGGTCGCCATGACCACACACAACATGCAAGGGAGGTGGGCACTGTGCTTAGTACAACTCAAAGCTCTCAACGGTGAGTATCAAGCAGAACGTGCAAAACATGTTAAAAACAGAACGCCCTGCTTTTACCACGTCTGCAATTTCCTAAGTCATCGAAACACAGGTTGCAAGAAGCACTGGCGGGCACCATTTCAACAAGGTGTACACGGCCCAAAAGACACACAAAATTGAGTTACTCACGCAGGAAGGTCTCTGAGAAAAGAGGAATTGAGCTCTTGATGGAAACTTAGCACCACTGAACGACGATGGAAGTACTCAGGACTAGAAGGATAGCTTGTCCGACACGACAGGAGGTCAAACTCAAGAGACAAAAAAAAAAGTGGTGTACAAAAAAAAAAAAATTTCTCGGAAAAAATAAATCCTTGGTGGGGCCAAAAACATAGGGAATTGTGCCGTTAGATGGTGGGCGCTTATTATAGCGAGATAACTCTTCAGGGCTCTAGGACCTCTTAATTCGAGCAGGCCCGAATTGACACATTGATCCAGCTATTGGTGTAGCCAAGGACTAGGTGGCTTTTTCTATCAGGGCGTTGTGTTTTACGTGAAAAAAATTTAAGCGCCATGCTATCAAGGGATATATTCCAGGCCCAGGTTATTTGTCCAAGAGTTAGGAAAAAATACATATATTTTGATAATCATTTCATGCCTTCAATATGTTCGATTCTTAGTTTACAATAATCTACTAGGTACAATGTGCTTTAGTTAGTGAGCTCAGCCAGAGCCTTGACAGTTCCTTCAACAATAGCGACATGCTCAATAGCATGCACTCTTTCTTCATACTGCTCCACAGTTTCATCCTTCTTGATCTCGAGTTCCTTGACAATCAAAGGCTCGCCCTCATCGACTTCAGTGATCACCTTGTGGATCATGACTCCAGCCTTTGTGATTTCACCCTTTTGGCCGGCTTCCCAGGCACGCTCGATAGCGTGGATACCGGCAAAAGCACCGGGGAGAGCAGGATGTAAATTGATAATTGGAACACCGGCCTTTTCTAATGGTTCCAGGAACAGCGGCGACAGGATAAGCATCCAGCCAGCGCAGACAATCAAGTCTGGCTTTCCTTGTGGGTGTTCTAGGATGTACTTTGCAAGGTCAGCATTGAACTGAGCACGAGCTGCTGCACGGCCTGCTTTGTCGGTTTTCGGGACTTTGCCAAAGTACTCTGGCGATTGTAAAGTGTGGACATGGCTGTGGATAGAGGCCTTGGCTGCGCGTTCAAGGCCATATGCTGTTGGCGAAGAAGAAATTACTTCTGTGATTTGAGCACCACCAAGGTTGCCGCTAGCAGCAGCGTCTATAAGTGCTTGAAGATTGGTACCGGAGCCGGAAATTAGAACAGTAATTCGTTTAGACATGGCGTGGAATGTGAAGCTGTATGGCAGAGAGTTGAAAGGATGGGTGAAAATTTTGAAACCACTGTTGGGACAAGAGTTTTGGTTGCTGGTAAATTTCTATACATGGGGTTCAAGAAAAAGACTCACTCCTCAGCCAGAAAACATGTGGAGGAACAAGAAAAATACTTTTTTTTTGAACGTTCTACAATACTGTTTTAATTTTAAATTTTTGAATTAATGATACTTTTTATAAACACCGTAAGATAAATTTTTTAAACACCCAAGTAAATGTCATTCGCTTAGAGCTTGTCGTAGTACTCCTCGTAACCGGGAACAGTCTCCTTAAGACCCTGTCTCTTTCTGGTCTCAATAACAATCTTACCAGGCTTGGAGTTGGGGTCAAGAGGGTCACCAGGCATGGTAGCCCAATGGTCGAAGACCATCTGGGGGAAAGCCTGACCACCGGTGGCCTGTCTGAGCTGACCGGTGAAACCGAAGGACTCGTTGACGGGGAGGTAGGCCTTGACGGTGAAAAGAGGGGTACCGGGGCGCTGCTCCTCAGAGACAACCTGACCACGCTTGATGTTAAGAACAGAGTAGATACCACCAATGGCGTTCTCGGGACACTGAATCTCGACAAGGAAAACGGGCTCCTGGATACGGGGCTCGGCCAAAAGAGTGGCAGCGTAAGTGACACGTCTCATGGTAGGAATGAGCTGACCACCACCACGGTGGATGGCATCAGGGTGGAGAGTAACATCGAGAATGTTGATTCTGACGGAACGCATGGTCTCACCAAAGATGGGACCCTCCTTGGTAGCCCACTGGAAGGCAGAGACAACGGAGTCCTTGATTTCAGAAAGGAACTGAACGGCCTTGGTAGCGTCAACAACCAAGTTAGGACCGGAACCGTCGGGACCGAAACACCAGATCTTTCTGGCCTCAGAAACGTCCCAACCGTACTCATCAGCCATGAGACGGGCACGGACCTTGAAATCGTCACGGGGGCTGATCTTGCCGGCCTCAATGGCGAGGGAGGTCTCGTCATCAATGGGCTGAGCCTTGACGTAAAGACGGTTGTGCTTGTTGGGGGACTTGGAGAGAGCGGTCATGGAGGACTCACCCTCGACGGTCTCACGGTAAGCGACAACGGGAGGAGAGATCTTAAGAGGGACACCAGCGTGGTCCTCCTCGAGATCCTTCAAGCAAATCTCAAGATGCAACTCACCGGTACCGGCAACAATGTGCTCACCAGACTCGTTGATGGCAGTAAGGACACAGGGGTCGGACTTGGAAAGACGCTTAAGACCCTCGACAAGCTTGGGAAGATCGTTGGCGTTCTTGACCTCGACGGCGACCTGGACGACGGGGGAGACGGAGAACTTCATAACCTTAAGGTTGTGGGCAGTCTCGGAGGTGGTAAGAGTACCGGACTTGAGGAGGAACTGGTCAACACCAACAAGACCGACAATGTTACCGGCAGGACAGTCATCAATGGGCTCGACAAAACGTCCCATCATAAGAACAGTACGCTGAATGGCCTTGATGAAAAGGTCATCCTTCTTACCGGGGACGTAGTTGGGACCCTGGATGCGGACCTTCTGGCCAGACTTGACGGTACCAGCGAAGACACGGCCGAAAGCGTAGAAACGACCCTTGTCGGAGGTGGGAACCATCTTGGAGACGTAAAGCATGAGCTCACCAGTGGGGTCACAGTTCTTGATGGCAAGAGCGTGCTGGTCATCAGAGGGACCCTCGTAAAGAGTCTCAGCACGGTAGTTCTGAGCAGTGACGGGGGAAGGAAGGTGGATGACAATCATCTCAAGGAGGGCGTCAGCAGCGGGAAGGAACTTTCTCATGACGACCTTGAGGAGGGCCTTGCCTTCAAGGTCCTTCTCGTCACCCTTAAGGTTGATGTCGAGCTTCTGGAGGAGAACGGGGATCTCGTCCTTCTTGAAGTTCATGACAGCAGCAAAGATGCGGAAGATGGGGTCCAAAATGAAGGAGTTGAAAGCACGCTCAAGAGTCTTTCCATCAGCGTCCTTCTCCTTGTTGGTCCACTTCTTGGTCTTGGGGTTGAAGTAAGAGTCACCCCAGAGACGCTCCATAAGCTTGACACGGTCAACACCGAACTTCTTAGAGTATCTGGTGGCAAACTGACGGACAGTGAAAGCCCAACCGTGGAGACCGGAGGCAAAAGCAACGGTACCCTTCTCGGGGTAGACCTGGACATCACCGAGGGACTTGTCAAAGTAGGTGGCGATGATGACGTTGACGGACTCAACGGTTCTGGCAAAGGACTGGTAAAGGTCCTCCTTGGTAACCTGCAACTCAAGGAGAGCACGGTCAACCTTGTTGATGACAACAACGGGCTTAATGCGCTCACCAAGAGCCTGACGAAGAACGGTCTCGGTCTGGACACAGACACCTTCAACACAGTCGACGACAACGAGGGCACCATCGGTAACACGGAGGGCAGCAGTGACTTCAGAAGAGAAATCAACGTGACCGGGGGAGTCGATAAGGTTAATCAAGAACTCGTTACCAACAGTCTTCTGGTTGATCTCCTTGACATCATCGTCACCCATCTCAGAGTAAAGAGAAATGGCAGTGGACTTGATGGTAATACCACGCTCCTGCTCATCCTTTCTGGTATCAGTGAAACGAGCCTCACCAGCCTTGGCAGCGGAAATAATACCGGCTCTCTGGACGAGGGAGTCGGTAAGAGTGGACTTTCCGTGGTCGACGTGGGCAATAACGGACATGTTACGGACGTTAGGCACCTTGTCCATAAGGGCGCGCATCTGATCAACAGTGAAGTTAACCATTTTTTATCTCTTTTTGCAATGCTGTACTAATTGAAAAAGGGATGTGTGGAGACTAAGAAGTCAATTCTGTTCTACAGGTGCAAACAGAAAAAGATAGATCCAAGAATGGTTGGCTTGATCTATTGGGGGGAGGCAAATAAGATGGTTAGGCAAGGAAGAAAAAGAGATGAAATCCTTTGGGTGAAAATTTTTTATTTGAGCTTTTTTCACTTGCCCTGGCGAAAGCGTGGTGACCCACCGTGACAGGGCTGCCACTGTGGCGGACTGTGGCCGTAGGTGGTAAGGGTTACACTGGAGAGATAAAAGGATCATGCCTGTTATGCGGATAAGGCACAAGTGCGCGACCTGCTCGCCACATGTGCCAGTTACGACGAGCTGACTAAACGTGACCACAGTTACCCGGTAATTGATTAGTGTTTCATGACAAATGATTACCAATTAACAAATGATGACTAATAAGTAACAGACAACCCCAACCACGTCAACTAATTATGTAGCTGAAAAGCCTTCTTGCTGGTGGCATGCTAGCTAGGACCTTCGACGGTTTGGTGCTTTACCAGTTCGGTGCAGACCCGAATCTTGTATAAACTACTGCGGAAAGCATTTGCTAATTTGGATCTGTCACTAGAGTATTGTAAACAAACGTTATTTGCACAGCCGGATATATAGGTTCGCCTGTTCTTTCTTGCGAAAATGTAAGTAAATTCATAATTATACTGAAGGATTAAATGTCATGTTTGAAAGTGTGTAGCAAAAATAGTTTAATGCTCTGCATGGCTTCATCCCTTCTGCGCTCCAAGTTGCCGTTTTTCAGCCTATCTTCCAGGCTGCCAGCTACACAACTATATGTACACGAAGAAAATTCTGCAAACCATCATAAGTCGAAAAGTGGCATTATTATAAACGAATGTCTACGGCTATTGTTGCAGTAAGTAACTGCCAGTAACTGGTAATATTTTTGAACACCTCGCTAAGGGTGGCTTTCATTTTAGGGTATATGCATCTTTTCTACAGACATGAGTTTTGAGCAAAGCATTGGAACAACTCAATTAAAATATCAATCCTCAGGGACTGCTAGTGTTGGTAAAAAGAAATTATCAACAATCATCTACATGTTGCCAAAAAAATCGTTCTCTCTAACTAACTGCACATACTGATGCTTTGAGGGTCGCTTGAGTATTGTCAGCATTACTTTTTCATTGTAGATTAAGCTCTATTTCGTCTGGTTTGTTAACATACATGTTGTTTTGTATCAGAAAGATTTGCAAGTAGCCTTTTGTGACTTGATATGAGTAGACAGTTAGGCCATAGTTTGCACTATCTGAGAGAAAAAAAATGCATCATGTGGCAAGCAGACTGGTAAGAGTTGTTCTCTCCACACAACTTGTATAAGGATTGTCAATGATTATCGCAGTAATGTGTGACAACACGGCATAGTCTAAAAGGGTGCGCCACTTGCAACCCAAGCTATCAGCCAACTTGGATTTGCGTTATCCAGGATACTGCGCCTTTCAATCACGATGAGTAGAAAAACGTTTATTAGCAAAAAGCAAATCTTATTCCTAACGTGTTTCTCAACGGCTTTCACCTTTTGCACACCTAGAAAATAATAAAAGCTTGATAACGTTGCGATGATGTTTGACTCAAGTGACATGAGCCGTTGAGCAAATACCGTCGATTGGATGAAAACACAAACTCTAAATACTACGCGAAAGAATTGTAGTTCAACGGTTAGCCATAAAGCCGGATGAACCATTATTGCAACAGTAGAATTTTGAATGAAATCTCGTAAAAAAAAAAAAGACCAGATTTACCAAGTACTTTTAGACGTCATTTTATACCAGCCCGTCTAAAATTAGTAGTTCATTTTTATTCTCTGAGCGCCCAAACCCCACTCCTAGGCAACCTACAAACTTTTGATATTGTGCCGCAGCTGCTATTTAAAAGCACTTTGTAGCATTGCAACTGACACTGTAGTTTGTAGCTACTTTTTTAGTTCAACATTTGCAAGCTGTTCAAACGAAAGAGTAAAAAACAAAAGGTCTTACAAAACTTTGGCAGGATAAATGAGTCTAACCCTTTGAATATTCGCGTTCAGGCCTTGAAGCTGGCGACTTCAGAATGTACTAGGTACCATGACTTGCAGAATTTCATAGATTGGTCGCCAACACAGGTATGAAATACAGAAAAACAGACAGAGTGGAACATCAATAAAAAATACAAAAAAAGAAAAGAAATGGATTACACAAAGGAGGAGCCCTTCAGCGCCTTACCCAATCGATTACACCTCCAAGTTATGTAACTCATCGATTTGACCAGAGTAATAGTTGATAGCTAAAAGAAATTTGGTACATTGCATTTTTACGCTTCCGCACGTTTATTTATTTGTTGTTCTGCTCCATGCGCAGCAGAGTCTTTTGTTGTGTTTCTCAAGTTACATCAATATAAATACATTCCAGGTTCCTTCCTTTTTTCCATTTTTCCCCAGATATCAAATTACCACCTGTTACCCCTTCAACACACACACCAAACTGTTTTACCTTCCAGCTTGTGAGATTGTATTAGCTTCCATCTACTGCCAACCAATATTCATAAATTAGCACATTACAACGACAATGAAGGTCAAAGCTCAGCGCCGCCAAGGAATTGACAATATTACGCGGCTCAAGATTTGCGAGTTCGTGGCTTCGCAACCCACTCCACCAACTACGAAATTCATTCGCTCTTGGGCAGAGCAGACATTTGGCCGCACATTTCCTCAATCGACAATATCTACGTTGCTTCGAAGCAACGGCCTGCAAATAAAACAGAGCGGGGGCCGCGGCCGCAAATGCAGGAGTGATGCACAAGTGGCACAGTCCGCTCGACATCAAGATCGGAAAATCAAATCAGCGCGTACAGGAGTACTTTTTTCTCAACTGAAGCTATTGGCGGATGGAAGGTGCCGAGGAAGTTTATCCGACTATACTGACATTGAGGTGAAGATGCTCGAAGAAACCTATCTTATGCTGCACCGTGCCTACATAAATAAGGATGAAGAAGTTATTTCCTTTGAGTGGTTTCAAGAAACTGCTCGAGTGCTGTTTTCTAAGGAAGTAACTCAGTTCTCCAAAAATGTCACTCAGTTTCTGAACCAAATTTATGGCAAATATTTTTTAATGAATGCCGTGTTCAAATATTTGTCTGACGAGATTGACTTCAGTGCAATGTATGAGTTGTTGCTGAGAGTTTTTCCTGATATTTGCTCAAAGGTGACGGTGTCGTCCAGCGTGAAGAGCGATTCACTTTCAATTGAGTACTTGGCCACCCCTCCCCCTGAGCAAGAAGAAGTTTTTACTTTATCCAAAGATGTTCCAACAGTACCTTTGGATTTTGAAAATCTAGGTTTCTCGGCTTTTCCGAGCTACGACTCGTATTTTGAACACAAGCACTCTTTCGATTTGTTTTCTGGTCCAGGTCTTGGCCAGTCAAAAATGGAACTTCGTGTCACTGAAGCTGTTTTCACTCCACAACAATGGTCACTTCCACCAACCTCAGCTCCAATGTCATTTTCTGATGAATACTCCCCAATACCAGTAGTTACCCCAATAACTACCGAGATGAACAACGTGGAACCTGCTCCCGTGCTTCACCCCATTCCTTTAGAAACTTCTCTTGAGGCCCCACTTCCTGGGTACGAGTTCAAAGACGACCAGATGGAAATGGCTTATCAAATGCTTTTCGACAGCATTGGACAGCCGACTGCGCCTCATTAAAGCATTTCAAGTCTATAGTTACCGTGTAGGCTATATCATATATTTCATCAATCTACTCTATTTATTTTAGCATTTGCAACATTTGGCTAGCGTTACCGAGCCGTAGCCAAGAAATACGGGGATGCTACAAAAATCAACCAAGCTGCTGTCATGGTACATGTGTATGCATGTGTTCTAAATAAGCCATCCGTGGATCATTGATTGATAAAACTAAAGTAATTCGAGACTCTTTTGCAAGCTCGTATTTTGGCAAGTGAAGTACAGAAACAAGGGACAAAAAGAAAGAAAAAAAACCGTTTTTAATCTCAACTACAAAAAAAAAAGGAAATAAAAGCGATACCAAACTTCTGTTAGTCATGTCCAAGTTACTTATTTCCGCGCGGAGATTAGAAAATACCAGGTTGTTGAATGCCCCCATAAAGTTTGGGTTTTGAAGCCATTCGGGCATTGGTAGTCCATCATTAAATCTACCCAGTAGCCAGATCTTGAGCTTTTTTTCCTTTCAGGCTTCATGAGCGCTGCGTGTGCTTTCACGTACAAAAATTTCATGACTATATGGGGTGCTATTTCCAACGGCAAAAGATAAGGTTGGAGCCATACTAAGGAAGCTATTGAATCCCGTTTCAACGAGAAAGAGAATCATCATCGAAAACTAAACTTCGATATATTGTGATAGAAGACCTGTGCTCTAATGTTAACACGGGACTGTTTGTTTGTTTCTGCACTGCCGTGTAACGGCGTGACTCAAGTGCTTCTGTGCATCCAGGTTGGGAATACGCAGGCCAACTCGAAGTCTAGAGTCTAGACCTTGACATTTATGGCCACTGTATACAATGGGTTTTGGCACAGAAAAATAAATGGCAGGTAAGATTACGTACACACTTAATTACTAATAATGCTGGTGAGTGGCATCGCCGTGCTCGCCAAAGTCCAATCAGATCAGGCTTGAAGGGTCGATGGGACGCCGTCACAAGACAGAGGCGTAGGTGACACTGCCGTTCGGCTCGAATGGGAGTTTATTTTGCTCAAACGCCAGGACAGGGCTCCCTTTTCCGTGATTGCGCGCGAGTGGGGGTTGCATGTGACGTGGACTAGTTTACACGGAAGGAGCGACCTTGTCGGTGAGAGTTCGCGGTTAGTTATAATTTTAAAGCCCTTGTTTCAGGAATTTTCGCCCCAGTAAACCACAGCACAGAAGCTCATTTCACTGCACGGACCGTCGGTGCAACAAAGGCATACGGCGCCAGCATCATCAAAACTGATTGGACCAAAATGTGCGAGTCCCAAATGGCAAGAAAAACGGTCGTGCATGCTGACGTAACTTCATGCACGACGGTTGAACTGAAGTAAACGCTGGCCAAAGCAATTGAATCATGATGATTGATTGACGATAACTATCCAGCTTTTTTTGATCCAGCGTTGAGTAGGTCCCTAATTAGTCTATTAGTAGTTGGATTTGTTTACATCATTAAACGATCAAAAATTAGCCTTTTCTTCAAGCTGTCAGTTTAATTCTTATTCGATTATATAACTAATTCCTTTGGCTCACCGCCTAAGCTAGCAAAAGTATTCTGGGCGCTCAGTAGTAAAGACAGTCCTAAAAAAATCAATGGCTATATCTATGGGCTATCTGATAACAATCAGACGGCCTGCTTGGGATAAGGAATTGATACAGTCTTGCTTCGCCCACTTGACGTGAATCTGGACTCAGATTGCAAAGGCACAATATCTAGTCGCTATTCTAGTGAGCCCATATATAACAATACGCTGTTTCTTACTAGTAAAGTGCAAGCTCGAAATCAAAACCAAATCCGAATAGCTGTTGGCCCAACGCCAAATATTAGTTACAAGAATTAGAATAGCTATACTTACGCTCTTACAAGAAGTATGACGTGAACAATCATATCGTGTCAAACTTCATCCCTCTCATAAATATAAATTGTACTTAATAAAAAGTGAAATTTGCCTTAGCACCTCAATAGTGGTGCTTAGCAAAATCAATTTTCACAGATTTCAATTATGTAGAATATCTACATCAAACTGTGACTTACCACTCGACGATTAAGCTGTGGTACGTTAGTGATACCAGTTTAAAAATTAATGCTTTAATCAGACTGCAAGCAGTTTTTTCCGTTACCGAGCAATCTGGATCGAGCCTAATAGTATATTTTAGCATTTGAACGAGAGTCAAACATGACACAGAAGTCTGCTACAAATTGTTCAAATCCAAATGTTTTGAGGCCAGTCATTTTCATGAGCACATGTATCTGTACGTACTCAACCTTCAAGGTAAGTTTTAGGGGTATACAAACATCCCAATTATGTCTTTTTACTTTGCAGTCCTGTTCATTTGTTCATCCAAAAAAACTGACGTACTTAGTTTTTATAACATTCAGTTAAATTATGGCATAAACTTGTATTGACAGAAGGGAATAAAGACTGAAAAAGAACAAACAGACGCTCCAGTAAAAGGTTGAACCTACAAAAGTTAGTCAAGGGTCACGGCTGTTTTCGTGTTTCTTGTTTCTTGCGCGCCACTTGAAAAATATTGCTAAGGACATCTCAGCTTTAGTATTTTACTAAGCTTAAAATACATCTAGTTTTCATTTCGCACATAGATGAGCATATTGTACAGTGGTAATGTGAATATGAACTACTCGATTACACTGTTTGATCCCGTACATTGGGGTACGGGTTCTTCCTGACTTGTATACAAACTTTCCACTGGCTGCTAAGAACTTTCTAGCTCATAGAGCAAAATGATATATATTGATTGTTCCTCCTGTCTTTTCTTATCCTAGCTTTGAATTTTTTGTCGTAAGCCGAAATAGCGACAAGTTACCTAGGTATTACTCATGTCAATCCTAAAGTTAATAGCTTATAATTAGTCATTATTATGTCACTAATATAACTATCATTAATAAGCACATACATTGGCATGCCTGTCCACTTGCAAGTATTTAAATATTGGCCTACTAACATTTGAAAAACATTGATACATCATACTTAGTTTCTTTAATTCTAGATTGACTTGAACTTTTCAAAATGTCAGAATCTACACCTGCTACGACTCCTTCCTTGGTCCAGGCAGACGATTTGTCGTCCAAGTTGAAAGATGTCTCTAGTAAGTTCAATTGAAACTTGGGCTTGATATAGTACTAACCCCCTCTCAGTTGACAAACCTACGTCCAACGACAATGAAGATCATTCAAACGAAGAGGGCGACGAAGGCGTAACAGCTACCGATGGCGACGCCAAGAAGAAGAAAAAGAAGAGCAACAAAAAAAAGAAGAAGAAGGGTGGAAAAGCTGTGCAAACTGATCCGCCGACTATAGGGATCTCAAAGTTTTTCCCTAGTGGTGTCTACCCCGAAGGCGAACTTTGTAATTATCCTGGCGAGGAGAATCTCAAGAGAACGACTGATGAAGAAAAAAGATACCTTGAAAGAGAAGAGTTAAACGCGCAGGCCTGGTCGGACTTGCGAAAAGGAGCAGCTGTCCACCGACAAGTTCGCAAGTATGCAAGAGAGATGATCAAGCCTGGCATGCTCATGTGGGATATTGGTAACAACATCGAAAACGCTACCAGAGCTCTTACTGAGTCGACGACCCCATTGCAAGCAGGTGTGGGATTTCCTACTGGTTTGTCATTGAACCACGTTGCTGCTCACTACACACCAAACAAGGGAGACACGACTGTGTTGGCTCAAGAAGACGTTCTCAAGGTAGACATTGGTGTGCATGTCAATGGACACATTGTTGACTCTGCATTCACACTTTCATTTGACCCCAAGTACGATACCTTACTGAAGGCTGTTCAGGATGCAACTGAAACCGGCATACGGGAAGCTGGTATCGATGTTCGTTTAGGAGATATCGGTGCCGCCATTCAAGAAACAATGGAGTCCTATGAAATTGAGCTGGATGGAAAAGTTCATCCCATCAAGTCAATTCGCAACCTTTGTGGCCACAACATCAAGCCATTTCAAATCCACGGTGGTAAATCGGTTCCCATCGTCAAATCGCCCGATCAGACGAAAATGGAGGAAGGCGAGACTTTTGCCATCGAGACCTTTGGCTCTACAGGTAGAGGTCTTGTTCACAGAGACGGAGTGTGCTCTCACTACGCTCGTGTGGCTGACACTGGCCATATTCCTCTCAAGGCACCTAGTGCTAAATCGCTGTTGGCCACCATTGATAAGACTTTCGGCACTCTCCCTTTTTCACGAAGACAACTTGACCACATTGGAGAAGACAAGTACTTACTTGGACTCAACACTTTAGTACGCTCTGGGCTGGTTAAGGACTACCCTCCATTAGTTGACTCTGAAGGATCATATACTGCTCAGTTTGAGCACACTATTTTGCTAAGACCATCATGCAAAGAAGTTGTTTCGAGAGGAGATGATTATTAAACGATGTCGTTATGTATTATATTAATTGAAATCATGAAAAGGACAATAGTAAAGAAAAAAAATTGCCTTAGTGAACGTGCAAATCTATCCTGAGCACATATCGCACTGTGAATCTGACCCTTCCCTAGAAAATGAGACTTCAGAGTCGTTCATGGATGGAGAATCTTCCCTCGGTTCCCCTATTGAACGGCGCTTGTTAATGGCACTTCCATGCTGCTTGTCTATAGACCGGTGCCTTTTGCTCCGTGAAGTGCCTAGTCGCCTTTTCAGATGCCTTGCAGTGGTCTCAGAAGACATCCTGTCAGGGTCGTTGGCTTCTGGAACTGTTTTTTCTTTCCGAATTACCTCGACTAACCCGTCCACGAATTTCACCACGCGAGAAGGTTCAATAGAATTTTTGTTCTCCACATACTCTTTACGCCGCAGTCGTGTGATGGACAATTTTTTCGTTGCTGGTAGTCGCTGCAGGTGCTCGGTATTTACCGTGTATTGGATCGGTGCAGCTGCGGCCTGGGTTCGCAAATAGTACATACCCGTTTTGAGTCCCTTTTTCCATCCTGAAAAGTGCATACTAGTGAGCTTGTTATGCGTTGGCTCCTTCATGTGAATATTGAGGCTCTGTGACTGGTCGATGAAAGGCGCCCGGTCCGCTGACAGCTCAACAATGACACGTTGGGGGATTTCCCAGACTGTTTTGTACAGCGCTTTCAGTTCGTCTGGAAGTTCGTCGATTCCTTGTACTGACCCATGCGCTGCCAGTATCCGGTTCTTCATTTCTTCGTTCCATAACCCAAGTTGAGCTAGATCCTTTAGTAGCCATGGGTTGACTACCTGAAATTCGCCAGCAAGCACCCTGCGACTGAAAATGTTGGACGTATAAGGCTCGAAACTTTCATTATGTCCCATAATCTGGGACGTAGAGGCCGTAGGCATCAGCGCAGTCACAAGGGAATTCCTGACACCATACTTTGCAATTTTGTCCTTCAGCTCTTCCCAATCCCAAAGCTCTGTAGGCTTGTGGTCCCAGAGATCAAATTGCAGCAAACCCTGAGATATTGGAGAGTCTTTGTAGGACTCATAAACACCATGCTCTTTGGCCAATTCCATAGAAGCTTCAATTGCTGCGTGATAAATTGTTTCAAAAACCTGTATGTTCAGAGTCTTGGTCTCTTTGCTTTCGAATGGAAGCTTCATAGCGAGCAGCATGTCTGCAAACCCCTGTACTCCAACAGCAACTGGCCGGTGCTTTTTGTTGCTTTTCTCTGCTTCGGGGACAGGATACCAATTTTTATCAATGATAGCGTCCAAGTTCTTGATGACCACTTTAGTTACCATATGTAACGCGCCAAAGTCGTACCATATTTTGTCGTCATCTTGCTCCACAAAGGCTGGCAAAGACAGGGAAGCTAAATTGCATACAGCAACTTCTTCAGCGGATGAGAACTGGACAATTTCAGTGCACAAATTGGAAGACTTGATCGTCCCCAAATTCTTTTGATTGGTTTTCTTGTTGCATGCATCTTTGTATAGCATGAAAGGACCCCCTGTTTCGATCTGGGCATCTAAAATCGCATACCACAGTTCTTGAGCCCGAACTTTCTTCAAATATCGTTGGTCTTTCTCGTACTTCTCATATAGTTGATCAAAATCTTCTCCAAAGGTATCGCACAAACCAGGGACATCGTTTGGACTGAACAAACACCACTCTTCATTGTCCTGCACTTTTCTCATAAACAGATCGGGTATCCATAGAGCGGAAAACAAATCTCGGGTTCGCATCTCTTCATTCCCATGATTTTTTCTTATATTCAGAAAATCGAAAATATCACCGTGCCATGGTTCTAGGTATATGGCGAAAGCTCCAGGTCGTTTGTTACCGCCTTGGTCAGCATATCTAGCCGTCGCGTTGAATACTTTGAGCATTGGAACAACTCCACTAGAAGTGCCATTGGTGCCAGCAATATAGGTACCACTTGACCTGATGTTGTTGACGTGCATTCCGATACCGCCTGAATATTTTGATATCAAGGCGCATGTTGTCAGAGTAGAATAGATGCCTTCCATCGAATCATCCCGCATCGCAACTAGAAAACAGGAACTCATCTGCGGCCGTCGGGTTCCAGCGTTGAATAGTGTCGGTGAGGCATGTGTGAAAAATCGTTTAGACATGAGGTTGTAAGTTTCCAGGACTTTTGGTATGTTGTCACCATGAATTCCTAATGCCGTCCTCATTATCATGTGCTGTGGACGCTCAGCAATTTTGTCGCTTATGCGAAGCAGATATGTTCTTTCCAAAGTCTTAAATCCGAAGTACGAGTAGTCGAAATCGCGTCGATGGTCTATAGCTTCATCTAATTGCGCTTGGTGTTTCATGACAATGTCGTACACCTTGTCCGATATTACTGGGTCTTTCGACTTCGTTTTTGGATTGAAGGAAGTGTAAAGAGTTTCGATCACGCTTGAAAATGCAGCTTCCGTCTGTTTGTGTAGGTTTGACACGACAATTCGCGCTGCGAGAACAGCGTAGTCAGGGTGTATTGTCGTCATAGAAGCCGCCGTTTCTGCTGCTAGTTCATCCAGGTCAACTGTTGAAACGCCAGGGTAAACCCCCACAATGACCTTCTGCGTCACCAAGGCGGCATCAACATAGTTGGAGTCAAGCCCATAACACAGTCGGAGAGTGCGTGCAGTAATCTATAAATTTTAGTGGTCATGAATGTCGTGGAGTATTTTGAAGAAGGCCTACCTTGTCAAACTGCACTTTCTCTTTTCGCCCATCTTAGACAGAGTTAGACCACGAACGCTGTGGGAAATTGAAAGCATACCTCTTTTATAGACAAATAACGCAGGGCCACTCATGTTGAATCCATCTGGAGGTAAGTGGAGCTCGGGAGAGGTGGGAAAAAAAATATAAAATTGAAACTGGTTACTATTGGGAATCTGGGATCAATCATTCTGTATTAACTAACAAACTCAATTTATTTACGCGTCGAGACGAATGCTAATATCCATTTTGCACTAGAAGTCAAGTTAGCCAAAGAAAAAATGTTGAAAAATGAAACATACTTTGTTAGCACGTATTTACAAGCTGTCGTCCATGGCTCATTGGGCATTCCCATATAGAGTTTGATGCTGTAACCCCCTATTTTGTCTCCCTGTATTGCGTGAGGAAGCTTCAACGTGGGGTCCTTTTCTTCCACGAAATCCCCGACTTGTTTGAGCGCGTCTAAAAATGCAAGCATAGCTGAATCTAGACGTTTGTGTCCAAGAACGCGTCCAAAAGTTGAGTCGCCACTACCGTATAGTTCAAATGAACCTACTTTGACGTACTGACCAGATTTCGGGTCCAGCTCTAATTTTTCGATGCGGGACATGCTTCCCAATGGCCGTAGCTTATAACCCACCAGTTTGAAATCTAACTTCTTGATCAAAGTAGCTAGCAGCAGTAGGGTCTGCCCCCAAGCTGCGTTAATTTCAGACCATTCAATCTAGACTGTTAGCAAATGTCTCTCCATACTGCAAATAGCTTACCTTCTTGTCTTTCAGACTCCCTAGCCGCAGGCCATTTATTGTGCCGAAATGACCGTCATGGCCAATACAAAACACATCGTTATGCACATTGACTTTTTGCAGTTTTTGTAGCGTATTTGATTCGTTTTCAAATATTGACTCAACTCTGTCTTTTTCGTTCAAAAGTTCCGTTATTTCGAGGTCGAATTCATTTCGGGTTTTGAAAAATTCTTCTTCCTGTTCTTCCAGGCTTTGGAGTTCACGCTGAAGATTTTTCAACTCTTGTTCAATGACTTGTTTTTCCTTTTCGGTTTCTTTCAGTAGAACCAAGCTTTCTTCATTTTCCAGTTCCAATTCTTTTATGTCCATAGTAAGCTGAGCAATCTCTTTTTCAGATGGCTGATCTTCGGCTTTCAATGTATTCAAAAAGTCGATGTATGAGTCCCGCTCTTTACAGAGTTCTTCGAATTTCAGTTTGAATCCATCCTTCAATAGCTCAGCGCACTCTGTACAAACAGGAAAATCGACTTCAGTCTGATTAGATATGATATCAAAAAGCGATTCCAGGGTATTTGATCGAGAAAATATGTCGCTTCCCACTTCTTTTTTGCCATTGCTCTCATGTTTGGCAGATGGCTTGCCTCCTTCTTGTCGTCCAGAATGGCTATTGGCCGTAATCATGCTATCAGAAACTACCAAAAACGAACCCATGTGTCCGCCTCGGCCCAAAAGCTGTAATTGTTTTGACTCAGGTATATTCGAAAGACCCCAAGGTACGCTTTGTGTCTCAAGGTTTGTTCCGTCTTGCCATTTCGAGCTCTTGATAGTTGGCGGAGAGGTTTGTGTCGATTCTGCATTTGCTGCGGTCGCGTTGGTCACCAAGCTCAACTGAGCAGGTTTCAGATCTACTAGTGACTCATGAGGGAGAAGCGATAAACGACAGCGTTGGCATCTTAGCGTTACCTTGGTTTTCCCATTGGCCGCCATGGCTAATACAATCGACTGATCAATGTTGGTCTTATTGGGAGAAAGGTGGCAACGGAACCCATCAACTGTTTCGATTTCTTGAACTTTCTTCCCATCTTGCACCAAACAAAATTTTACAACGCCATGAAGCGATTGGGGATAAGTATTGCGAGCGTCAGAACGCCACGGCTTATCAACAAATTTGATTTGTACTCTCGAGTATGCTTGAAAAAGGTGTATTTGCAGCGACCTCGAGGGGCCTTACAGACGGGATTCTCCAAATCTTTTTCTTCCTCTAGCTATACCTTGGCCAAAAAACGACCGACTGCGGAACAGGTCAAGGATCTCAAGCCTCAGTGTCAAGCTTGTGGTTCAGCATTCCAAACCGTTGACCCAGAATCCCGGGGTTATTTTCCGGCAGTCACTCGCAGCAAGGTCTCTGAAAGTGTCAAGACCGCATCGTTCGACAAGTACAATCAGCTCGTGCATCAGCTCGATGACAATGCCAAAAATGTGTTACTGGATGAACTGCAAACGTCTAGCCGCCAAGAATCTCTGTCCGAGTCTTTTATAATGGAAGAAGAACAAGAAGAAGTCTCACCTACCGAAAAGTTGCAATTGTCTAACGAATCATCCGACGCCGTCGTTCAGCAAAAGATACTGAACGCGAAAAAAGAGAAAATTGATAGAGGATTGTGCGTACCTTGCCGAGCTGTCAAAGGTGGAAGATACGAACCCTTCTTGGAGCAAGATCGTTTAAGCGACCAGGATATACTTGCGCAGATACCAAGGGACGCAACTCTGATTCACGTCATTAATGCCTTGGACTTTCCTGCATCGGTGAACCCTCGAATCAAAGACATTGCAGCCGGGAGGAAAATTATGTGGGTGGTCAACAAGTCTGATCTAATTATACCTGACAAGCACAAAGTCTACGAGAGGTTGTTGTTCTTTGTTCGTGAGGAGCTGATTTCTACTTACGGTGCTAAGCCAGACGACATTTTTGTTGTCAGTGCGAAACGCACATGGGACATTGCAAAGCTCTATGACTCTCTCCCCTATAACGGTTTCTTGGTTGGCTATGCTAATTCAGGAAAAACTTGTTTAGCTCTAGCTCTTGCAAGGCAAGAGGACACGAGCGGAAAGTACAACCATCTCCTAGAACAACGATTTGTGGGCACTAACATTATTCCTGGAATGACACGCGAGCCTATTAGCTATGTTTTTGGAGGAAAACGGCTTACTGATATGCCCCCTATTGGTCAGAGTCGAGAAGGGTTTTTTAAATTGATCAAAGAGGATTTTTTTAAGGAGGTAGCTAAAGGAAAATCTTTTATGAAAAGCTCGGGTGATATTTCAAATAAAAGATTAGTGTTGGTGAGGCCAGAGCAGACATTATCGGTTGGTGGTTTGGTCTTTATCAGACGAACAGACCAGACTCCTTGGGTCACGGTTATTTCATGGTCTCCTGTCCCTCTTCACGAAAAAGTTGTGCGGAAATACAAAAACATAGAGAAAGCTCTGGATGTTGCAGCAAAACAAGATTTCGATCATGGTTCTATGTTTTTCACCGAGCCTTTTGAGGATGAGCTTCACCGCAGGCCCACCAAGGCTTTGTCATTAAAGATTCCTCCAGGGGGCATAGACCTCGCGGTTCAACACTTGTGCCGAATACAGCTGCGAGGAAATGGCCCCCTACCTAAAGACGGTGTGGCGATCGAGGTGTACACACCCCCAGGTGTTCACGTTCTTCCTTGTGTTCCCATAAAACCTGTTCTGCAAGACTTTACAAAGCATGGAACACAAAAGCAAAAAAAGGGCAAGAAACCAAAAAAAAATGCCATGAAAAAGGTCAAAACAAGTGAACTGTAAATAGTGAAATAGTGTACATAATAATTAATTTCTGATAGAATTTACACAGAAGCATTCATTAACTACTTAAGCAAAAGTCAACCAGTAACTTTATTTCTCAGACTTGGACCTCTGTGCCTTGGTTTGTCGCTGAATTTCAACGTACGAACCCAGTGGCGTTTTTTTCAAAGGCAAATCTTTCAAGAAGACTGCAACCTCTGCTTTGTTCGTAGGGCTAATGTTAACGTTGTTTCTCTTTTGTTGTATGAACTTTGAATTGGCTTCCAAGCGTTCCACTAGTTTTTGCAACTGAGTGGTAAATTTGCCATTACCATTGCGCTTGATGAAATTTTTGAACTTGATAACGGCTGGCACGGCGAGTTCTGGAAAAGCAATACTTTTGCAGTGCTGATAGAAAACCTCGCCAGCTAATTCGACAAACTCGTCGCCGACACAGTCTTGATAAACCTTGGTACCTAGGTACACTTTTGAGGCACGGATTGAGCAAGAGAAGTCTAAAGGAGGGAGACTTTCAAAATATTTTGGAGTCTTGGTAATAACTGAAGAGCTCAGAACTTCAGTAAGGATTGGCAAAACTGGGATGTAGACTCCAGTAGATAATGCAAGCGATATCAACCCACGAAGTAAAAAGAACCTTAACGGGAAGTATTGGGGTGAAGGAATAAGTCTGATAGTGCCCAAAATGACCTGCACGAGAGGATAGATGAGCTCCCTCAAAACCGATGGGCGGCCTTCCATACTTTCCACTGTTTTATCGCATTGCGAGCCGATAATTTTCATCCAAAAGTCAAGTGACTGGACAAACTGCCAGTTGTAAATGGTCTTGTAAGCCTGAGGATCCTTGTTTGTAATGATAGAGCGCAAGTGGAGCGCAAGCCTGCGAATCAATTGGAATCCCGTATCGAAAGAATGCTGAGGGTTAATTTTGAAAAGAACGGCTGCTCTTTCTTTCTGCAGCGTGAGTAGCGATAATGCAGTAGGAGAGCTTTCAAGACTGGATTTCATGAATTGGTTGTAAAATGCTTGTAAAACAGTGTCGAGAAGGGTAGACTGTCCCTCTGCAATATTCTCAAGCACGTCGAATGCAGTTGCAGATACTTCAAGGTCGTCTGAGAATGCAAGGCGCGTGATAGTATCGATCAAAGTCTTGGTTTGCTTTTTGAAAGACAAAAAGTATGGAATAAGAGTGCCAGAGACTTGCAGTGCTAAAGCGGCGTTTTGCTTTTGTCCTAGTAGGCGACTAAGGCCAGTAGCATAGTTTTTGAGCGACGGTGCAATACCCTTGAACTTTTTGTTGTTCGTATCAACGTATCTCGTACCGTTTTTAGCTAAAGAAATAGGAACGCTGTGTTGTAACGCCGCTGGCATAGTTTTCAAAACAAGATCAAGTAGGTTGCTGAAAGCTTTCTCGTCCATTAGTTCAGTAGATTTCGTTGCATCTTTAAATGTAGTTGAGATTTTTTGAATAGTTTTTGCCGACTGTTGAGACTCCAACGACTTTTTCCAGTTGGCAATGACTTCAACGGATATATCTCTCAGATCCTCTTCTTCGTAAGCATCCTCCTCATCAGATTCGCCCTGCTCTTTTTCAGTAGACAATAGCATTGGCGTATCCTGTACCTGTCCATCTTGGTCACCCTTGAGGTACTCGAGGAGTTCTGGATCACTCTCTGCTGAATCATCTAGAGATGGCTGAGCTGGAGCATTCTTAGATTTCGATTTTTTCAGCTCTCCAATGGCAAGGTTGTCGGTATTGGCATTGAAGAAGTTTTCAGCAGATCCGTTCTCAAAGACTTCATTTTCGCTGCGCGTCTTGGTCAGATCGTCGTTGGTTGTATATCCGTCTTGGTTGCCCTTCTTCTTCTTAAGATTGAGAAACTTGGATTTGTATGACTGTTCCGTTTTTCTTTGATCCACCGTCCTCTTGAGGTGGTTCTTCTGGAACTTCTTGGTCGACTTGGAAGCTTTCCCCATGGTGCTCACTGGTTTTGACTCTATGCTTGATCTAAAATTTTCCGAAATTTGGGAGAAAAAAATAAATTCCCAGGGATTGGTCCCAGACCCACATGTACTGTGTGGTATTTGAGAGACCGCTGCCCTTGCCCAACTCTGGCCTGATATCACTGGGGCGTGACGATGGCGAGGCTTAAACATGGGGACCTGAGCTTGTGACAAGCCTTCCTCTTGAGCACTGGAACCCACACCAACACGACGAACTTTGCTTGCGTTTCTTAAGTCTTCTTTCTGCAGAGCAATACGAACGGCCCTGTTTAGCGCTAAGTGGTTCACGAGACCTCCAAAAGCAGAAAGTGGCCTCATTCTGGGAAAATACCCGTGGGTAGTAGCGAGTGTTCACTATCACCATCGCTCTCCATGTCCTCGCCTTCCAAGCGCTCCCCACATTCAACGGCGCCAAATGATTCTCTCGCTTTGACAGACACCGGAAATGATACTCAAACAAATGCTACAAATGAAGGCGATATTTTGAAAACTCCAGAAAAAGTTCTCGACTCTTCTACTCATTCAACTCCTCCAAGCAGTGTAGTCCTTGAAGCCACGCCTTTACCGTCCCCAAAAAAGACACCTACAACGCGAACTCCCCTACCACCCGTCCATTCTGAACAACTTCAAATTTCGAAACGCAGACGCTTGACTTTAGAGCCGTCTCAGTCTGATGTGGTGGAAGATGCGAATCTCTTGACTGTAACACCGTCTAAAATACGATCCGTATCCACTCCAGTACAAACTAGACGGACACCTTCTCTCCAGGACAGGCCGATACCCGTTCTTTCCCCACCTTCCCCACTGAACAGACGTGACAGCAAAGACTAGGCCATTTTTGTTTGCGGCAGATACCGCAAGAGCCATTCTCGTTACCAACAACACTTGTTTGCTTGTTTCGAACGCCGAAATCCCCGGGCACAATATAGCAGTTGGGGTAACGTTGTCTACAACTCTCGCGGATACTGGAAGCTCAGCAAACACGCAAAGGCAGCGCTGTGATGGATCACTTGCAATCAAGGACGCGTTCTTGTGATGGGCGTCAATTGGGAAACAAGATCTTTCTTTCTTGTGCCAATATATGTGGTAGCACGGTGAAAATATAATACATGTCTTTGAGAGACTTGTAAGATCGCGCTTTCGAATTGCCAGACATTTGAGCCCTTGTTCGCACACCCGCGATAGCAGATCGTTTTGGCTAAGACCGAATCTGCTGTTCTTGTATATCGCCTCATGATGTGGTGGTACCGATGTATTTAGGTTATTTATATATTTTATAGAGGTTTATTTACAGTGATTCTTCTTCTTTTTCCCCCCTACTCAAACTTTTGACGCGTAGTACAAGTATGAGGCAAGAGTTTTGGTGCCTTGCAAGTAATTGGACCGGTCTAGCTTTTCTTGCGTGGAATGAGCACCATCATCTCCTCTTCCCATGGGCAACAGCAACACTGGCTTCTTCAGCTCCTCCTCAAATGTCAGCGTGACGGGGATGCTGCCACCTTCACGCGTCAAATCAGGATCGACGCCCCAAACTGCTTTTGTAGCAAGTTTGGCAGCAGAAAAGCTCCAGTTATTGGGGTCTGATACCCACCAGTTACCGGCATGCAAAAGCTTGACTGATAATTTGTTCTTGGAACCAAGCTTGGAAAATTCTGTCTGAACGTGTTTGAATACAAGTTCGTCCAGCACAGAAGAAGTGTCGATATTAGGAACGGTACGAATAGAAAATTTGGCGGTAACTTTAGCAGGAATGACTGTCTTAGCACCAGGTTGAGAAAACGCACCTTCAATTCCGTGGATTGAAAGCGCAGGCATACGCCATCGGGTCATCAAGGTGTCCGTCTTTGTCGAGTGCAAGCTAATATCTCCACCAACAGCATCATTCAAGTCCTTCATTGAGAATTCAATGTTATCATAGATTTCATTTTCCTGAGTCGAAACAGGAGCAACCATTTCGTTAATGCCTTGAATTTGAATCTTGTTTTGCTCTTTGGCAGGCCCCACAAGCGTTGAAAGTAACTGCACAAGGTCTGTCATGGGTTCGCACACAGTACCTCCAAAAACACCCGAATGCAAGTCAGTCTCAGGTCCTTCGATTGTCAGAGCATAGTAGCTGCATCCACGAAGTCCATATGTGAGCACTGGCTTGGTTGTTCCAAGCCAATAGTTGTCGGAAATGCAAACGGCATCAGCTGTCTTGAAAAGCCCATCTTTTTGGGCTCTGATAAAGTCATCGAGGCCTTCACTTCCATACTCCTCCATGCCTTCGAGGCAAAAAATCAAATTGACCGGAAGTTCCAATCCAGCTCTGTGTATGGTTAGTACTAGAAGTTTTCCGATTCTCAAACGCACTTACTTCTGATAAGCTTCGATTGCATTGAACCAGCCAATAACCGGACCTTTGTCATCAGTGATTCCTCTGGCAATCATCTTTCCATCCTCTTTTTCTAAAATTTCAAAAGGGTCGTCACTTTCCCATCCGTCCTCCTTAGCAGCAGGCTGTACGTCGTAGTGCCCATAAATGAGAATAGTTTTTTTGGCCGGGTCATTGCCATAACTACCAGTCAGAATGGGTGGTAACTGGACCTCGGTGGGAACATCAGCCTGTAAGCCAATATCGTGAGCTGTAAGAGTGAAATTTAGCTCTTTAGCTTCTTTCTGCAGCCACTCTGCCATCTGGTTTCTTTGTTAATAAAATTTTTCTAAC
The DNA here is from genome assembly GCA_030566025.1 of Geotrichum cucujoidarum. NCBI lineage: Eukaryota > Fungi > Ascomycota > Dipodascomycetes > Dipodascales > Dipodascaceae > Geotrichum > Geotrichum cucujoidarum. The sequence continues at coordinate 47,510 of JAJMHN010000124.1, forward strand.
GTAAGTGTTGAATGCCATAGCTTACTCTGAATAGTTCTGGGCGTCGTTCCACTTCAGATGACACTGACGGAATTCTGACAGCAGTTTTGAGTCCTTCATATACATGTCAGCCATCAGATACAGTTTTTGCGATCAACTTACTCACTGTCGATGAACTTTGGAGTCAACTCATCAACTCTTTCAGCAACCGTTAGTATTGGCTTGGGGTCGAAACTGAACTCACGCTCACGTTTTGAAGATGGATTGTAGGTCATTGTCTCTTGCCACAGTCGATTGCCATCTCGCAAGTACTGGTGATCGCAAAAGATTCTGAGCAGGTGTCTTCAGTGCCAGTCTTTTGGCGCAGGTTGCAAATCGGGACTTGAACATGTCTTGGTTGTTGGTTCGTGATGGTCTGTCGAGGAATTTTACGAAAATCAAGAATTATTTCTTCTCCAACATAGCAAAATCTCAGCCGCACGCTCATGGCCAAAAATGGGCAATACCATCTATTTTCGAGTGATTACTGAGGTACAAAAAGACCCAAAAGATTATCATGCTTGAAAATCAAAACTTCTATTATTACATTATATATTCGTCCAAATGAATGCGCAGTTGTTCCGTAGAAAAGCCCAATTAGAAAACATCTTGGAGTTTCAACCGGGGAGCAATGTTCATGGACATCAGCTCTTGGAACAAGAGCTTTGCAGCATAGGGAATGGTCATACTGACGACACCCTCAGTGGTCTGGCAGCCTGTGCACCAACCGTTGTGGCCCATGAGACCACACTTTTGGCACACATCAATCTCGAAAGCATCAGAACTGATCATGAGACGTTCCAAAAGCAATCGTGATGCACCGTAAGCAATAACACAGTCTCTCTCCATCTCTCCCAAACGCAAACCACCGTCACGCGAACGACCTTCTGTAGGCTGTCTCGTCAACACAGCACGAGGACCACGTGCACGAGCGTGCATTTTGTCCATGACCATGTGCTTGAGTTTCTGGTAATAAATAGGGCCAAAGAAAATATAAGCTTGGAGACATTCACCAGTGATACCAGAGTACAGCATGTCCTTTCCACTATAGTTGAATCCCTTTTCAACAAGGATTCGCGACATGTCTTCCAGCTTAGAACCACCGAAACAAGTACCATACTGGAGGGAGCCATCTAAAACACCAGCCTTACCTGAGACCAATTCAATCATTTTACCCACAGTCATACGAGAGGGAAAACCGTGGGGGTTCATGATAATATCTGGGCAGACACCTTGATCACTGAAAGGCATGTCTTCTTGCTGCACAATGATACCGCACACACCCTTCTGACCGTGACGTGATGAAAACTTATCACCAAGCTCAGGGCGTCTGGTTTGTCGCAAAAGAACCTTGATGATAGGCTCTTCACTTTCGTTACATGAAAGCATGACCTGGTCAATGTACGAGCCTTCAGGACCCTTGTAAGTGACAGGAGCTTCTCTATATTCGTCTTGTGACGAGTTTCCTCCATTCACAACTGTGTCTGCGTCCTCACCCAAATCTAAAGGAATAGCCTTGTTGACATAGACTTTTCCTGTTTCCACCATGACACCAACTTCGGCAAGACCATCTGGTCCAAGTTCGGAATGTTGTGGGATGGGAGTAGGCTCTGCCTTAGGTCTAGTCTGCTCAAACTTGATTCCGTCAAGGCGATCAGCATTGCGAGCATAACGCTTCAGCTGGGTGGTATTCTTCTTCAGGACTTGGCATCTACCAAATCCCCTATCCAAAGAAGACTTGTTAATGACCAGAGCATCTTCAATATCATATCCTGAATAAGACATGACAGCAACTGTTGCATTTTGACCGGCCGGCAGCTTGTCGTACTGAATAAGCTCAATTGTGCGTGTCTTGACCATGGGCTGTTGTGGATACACCATGAGATATAACAGTGTGTCAATTCTGTGGAATTGGTTGTAGGCAATTGCTCCAATTGCTTGCTTACCCATAGCACATTGGTAAGTGTTTCTGGGCGACTGGTTGTGGTGAGGATAAGGAATCAGACCTGCAACAGCTCCCAAAACAGTGAATGGTTCAATTTCCAGGTGCGTTGTTTCCAAGACAATGTCTTTCTCATATAATGCAATGTAACTATCGTTTTCCTCGTTGACATCAAGATATTCAACGAGTCCTTGACTCAAAAAGTCATCAAACACCATCTCGCCGGTTTTGAGTTTGTAGAGGTGTTCTGCTGTGACAAGGGATTCCTTATTGCGAACAATGATGAGAGGTCTGCAAATGCGCCCACCATCTGTAGCAATGTGCACAGCACAGTGGTGGTGGTTTTGATAAATGCTAATGAACTCAGACACTTTGCCAGTACGGCGCAAGTGACGGAAAGAGTGGACAAACTTGGCGGGGAATCTCGTCACTCCAATGAGTGTACCGTTCAAGTACACACCATATGTTCCTGGCGAATAGAGCTCAAGACCGCTGATGATAGAAATGTCTTCGGCACCGAGAACCAAGCAACACTTCCGGATAGGCTCTTCTTCGTCATCGTTGGTAATATGTGTCATGAGAGCCAAGTTTTTAACAAGACCGCATGCCTCACCTTCAGGAGTATCGGAAGTACACAACATACCAAACTGTGACGGTTGTAAAGCACGAGGACCTGAGACTTTTCTAGACTTTTCGAACTGAGAAGATATACGAGTCATCATACCCAAAGCAGAAATGTAAGAAAGTCTTGACAGGACATGCGTGACGCCAGCACGTTCCATCTTGAAACGCTTCAGGGACCAGTTACCAGTTGAAATAGCACGGTTAAGGCCGGATGTGATGAATCTACCTTGGGCAGTGATTGAAGTAAGGGCATCAAACTCCGAAGTCAAGTTGCGTTTTCGCAGCAGTTTGTCCATATGATCCTTGAATGTAGAATTAAAAGTTTTGAACAAATCTTCGAAAAGAAGTGACATGAGCTGGCCAGCCAATTCCAGTCTCTTGTTACCAACGTAATCTCGATCGTCGACCATTTTGGGGTTCTCCATGGCCATTACGACACGGCGGGCCATGATTGACATGTAGAGTGCTTTGTCCCGAAAGTCCAAATTGTCGACATTGATGTGGGCAATGATGGTAGTGGCGAGAGCCTCCACTCCCTCTTGAATGGGTGTAAGTTTAGGAGTGTTGGCGCGTCTGACTGTGCGAATTTTGGTGCCTAGGTATTCCAAAGCCTGGTGTTGAGTGTATACGCCTACACGAGCAGCTTCTTCAAAGTTGATGGCAAAAAGGTCCTGGTAGACAGGGTTGGTTCCAGCAACAAGTTGTAGAATTTCCTGATCCGAAACCATGCCAGCAGCCTTCAGCATCACCACAATGGGCACTTCCTCCGAGATGGAGTTGTGCTTGAGGTAGATTTTGTCGTTTTTCGTCAGAACGTAAGTTTTCGATTTACGCTCGTGTGTAGAGGATGTGACAGACGCCTGAACAATTCCTTTCTTTTCGTCAGCCTCAACAATGATACGGTTCTTGCTCAACTGCTCCTGGACCAAGATTACCTTTTCCGTTCCATTAACGATAAAGTATCCACCAGGATCAAGCGGGCACTCCTTCATCTTGGCCATTTCAAGTTCGGACTTGTTATTGAGAACACATTTCGACGACCTCAGCATGATAGGCATGCGACCAATTTCAATACCGCGTTGGAAAATAATCTTTTTGCCTCTGGTGTACTCCACATCGACGAAAATAGGAGCGGCATAAGTGAGGTCTCTTAGACGACACTCATGTGGCGTGATACTGTTGTTGAAGGAGTCCAAGTCTTGTCTTTGGGGCGTTCCGACTCGAATGTCGAGGTATTTGAAATAAAACTGTGGATCAACGTCGCTGACAATTTTTTGGTTCGCTTTGACAATTTTCTTCAAATCTACGTCGACAAAATAATTGAACGAGTCCAAGTGCTGCTTGACGAGACCTTTCACTTTCAAGAAAGCAGGCAAGAGGTTCCACTTGTCTGTTGCGGTGTCGATTTTGTCGGTCAGTTCTTTGCCCTTATAGACTGGATTGAGGAGTTCATTGAACGCCTCATCGTTCGCGCTGGCATGCGAATGATCCTATGCAATTAGTTTAATGCGCATTAAAACATTACACGTACTTACATTGTGAAACGAAGGCATTTCCAAATTCTAGCGCGGTGAACTCGAGCTTGGTGAAAAAAAGAAGGTTGCAAATGCGTTCCTAGTGCTAAAATTTTTTTCTTTTCCTTGGGAGCTTACAAACATTTTTTTTTCCCTACTTCCTCCAAGTAACCCATTCTTCCCAACGGTCGACTAAACGTGATGGTATCGCACTACAACTGAACGCTTAACGTGCCTGCTAACAGCTAGTCTTGAATAAGGCTGTCTTGTCATTTTGTCTTCCCGAACGCTGTTGCTGCTTGGTTGTTTTGAAAACTAGCAGATCATAGAGTGTGACGACATCATAACTGTAAGCAGCTCTGTTAGATATTGGACGTCCATAGTTCAGACCACTCCTTAAATGTAGACTTCTCGCATAAATATCTTCTCTCGATACTTATTTCATACTTTGCAAACTCTGTGTATATTTAAATCAAGTATAATTGTGAACGAAAAGACCATTAAGATCGCGGAAGTAGTGTGTCTCGCCACTCGGCAGTTCTGGAGTTGCCTGGCATGGCGCGTATTTAATTGTGGCAGTCCTCGATATGACTTCCGTGCCGAAGCCTTTGCATTTCGGAGCTTCCGAGCAGCAGATCAGGAGAAAGGTTGTTGCAGAAATTGAGTGTGGAATGTTTGAGATACGGCGGCAGCAACACTTTTGTTTATGTATGCACCATTTATGATTTAAAAATTTAAACACGTTGAACCACTCCATTTCACCAAAGAAGATGCCAATCTACATAATGTCCCTTATTCCAGTTTGTTGAATGAATACTCTGATATCTCCTACGCCCCAGACTGCCATATTGTGTTGCATTTCCTACTCCTTCCTCCACACAGAACACAGGCCCTCACTCCATCACAATGCCACGGATGGCTCCGGAAAGGGACAGGAAGCAAAAAGGGCCGCGATACAATTACGCCAGCTCAACGACAAGCGACGACCAGTATGGAGAGTCTGAAGAGTTTGACTTCTCGGAAAATCAATCCAGTGACGATGCGTCTGTCATCTCCAAGAGTCGGCCCAAGAGATCAGATAAACAGTACAGACGAAGCTCGTTTACCACATCTACTTCTCCACGACCAAACCCTCCTTCAACCGGCAGAAACCCATCTGTCACTGACTCTCTCATCTCTGAAAACTCCACAAGTACTGTCAAAGCCATCAAACCGTCTACACCTCTCATTTCAGCAGACAGCGTATTTGCTCCCCATAGTTCCGACCCCTCACCCAGCCCTGCACGAACCAGCATTAACGAGTCTCTTGATCTGTCGACTCCCCTGCCTTTAATTCGCAAGCCGGGGACGCCACTACTTGGCTCGAATAAAAACTCCATGACTGTTGAAACTGAAACTGTGTCTTCCGTGCCTGCACTGACAGTATCTGCTGCGGGGAGTTCCTCGAATCTCCGATTGAAGAAAAGTACCGACAACATTACAAAACCTACGCATCAGAAAAAGAAGAAAAAGGCATCTCGACTGAGCAGCCAAGCCTCGAAAGCCGAAGTTTTTGCTGCTCGGATCGCATCTGCGGTGGACGAAGCTCAATCGTCAGATTCAGATGAAACGTTTGTTTACGAGTCCAACCCTCATGATCCCCTCTTCGCTGCAAACTCCCGGCCACATTTGCACAGTAGAGCATCTTCATCTTCATTGTACTCGCGTCCTAGCCCAAGTCTAATGAAGCTTTCGCAGCAGGCAGTCCAGAGTAGCTCTACCCCTCCTTCCGGTGCCGCGTCGCCAAACATTGACTCGTATCAAACTCTAACGTTGAACAAAAGACATAATGTACAAAAGCAGCATAAGCAACATTATCCGATACAGCAGCATGTTCCCATGTCGCCAGACCCCTCTGCAAGCCCCCAAGTGCCCGCTCAAAGCTATTTCAATGAGGGTGTTCGATCACAGCCCACTTCGCCCTACATCCCACAACACGGTCAATTCCAGATCAACAAACCATACCACATACAATCCAGCATGTCTAGCGATGGCATAGCATCTAATCAGGAATTGGAAGAAGCAGTCCCAGCGCGTCCACACATGCGGACAGCAAGCTCAAGTGTCTTGCCCCGACAACTTTTAAAGAAATCTCGCGCTCACGTTTCAACTGGAGGCGTACCTACACGGGCCAGTGTTTTGCAAAGCAAACCGTCTTCGCAGTTCCGCAACCTTCCAAAGTACATGGATAACCATAGAGGCATGAGCCATTCTCGCTTTTTGGCCATGAACGGGGTTGATAGTGGGGACGAAGGAGGCGAATACAATAGCATTGATGCTGATTTCGATTTTGACGACTACGATGACGACGATTTTTACGAATTCAATGAAACAACGCCATTGCGGATCAACAATAGCGCCGGTAAAGCCAGTAACAACAGTGGAAGTGGACCGCGCAAGGTCTACAAGCGTGTTCCTGGCAACATGAACGACTACAGCCCTCACAACTACCAGCGGTCTCGGAAAAGAACACGGGGTGAGAAAATCCGGCTCGCTTTTTGGCTTTTCATGGGCCTTGTGCTTGTTTTGGGCACGGGGTTTTTAATGGGCTTTCTCCTAGCCACAAACAAGCCAATGCATGGACTGAACGTCAGCAGAGTATTTGATGTCCTGGTAAGTGATGACGAACTGCTCTTTGATGTTGTTATCGAAGCGGTCAATCCAGGTTATTTGAGTATTGAGGTCAGTGACTTGGATTTGGACGTTTTTGCGCGCAGTTCTTACTTGTTGGACGAGGTTGCAAGCAGTAGCGATGCCGCCACCGTCGCCACTGCCGACAGCAACAAGCCAGGTTTTCAAATTACTCCCAGTATGATGTTTTTGGGCAACATTAAACATTTTGACGCACCATTGACGTTCAGGGGCGGCATGTTTTCTAAAAAGGCGCAAAAAGCGGTAGGCCAATTAAAGTTGGTCCACCCTGGAAGGAATACGACAAGCAGCTCCAACGGCGAAAGCGACGGCGCCAACGGCGAAACCAGGGGCCTAGCCGGCATAGAGCTCACACAATGGCTCGGCAGCATTGTGCCAATACTCAGCAAAGAGCATGACGAGACGGTAACCGGCAACAGCATTAATTCAAAACAGCATGAGAAACCCGGCGCGCTGAACGAATACGCGTCGGTTGCAAAAGACGAAGGTGTGGACCGTGGCCAGGAAAAATGGACCCGCATCAACGTCCATCCGTTTGACATGATCATCCGCGGCGTCTTGAAGTACCAGCTCCCTCTTGGCTCCACCGTCAAAACGGCCTCCATTTCCAAGGTAAGTCACTTGCTTGCTCTCTTGTACAAGACGCAAGGTAACGAACTAACTAACATTTTTTAGACTGTGAAGGTTGACCCCGCCGGACTCAAACGAAAATAACCAGGGCATGAATGGTTGATCAAGAGCGGATTGATGGACACGAGAGAAGGATTTTTTGCATTGATTAAAACAGCATAAATGGCATTAGCATGTAACTACCACATTAATATTAGACAACCCTTTTTACTTTACTTTTTTTTTTTTTTTCTTTCGTTCAGGTGTAATTGCTTGGGCCCTTTGACATGAGTGGGCATCAGAGGACTGATGATCAATCAAACGGTTCAAACCCAGACAAGTTCTTGTTTACAACCTCCTCCTGAATCGTTTGTTTGGTACACCATCCAGCAGTTACTAGTTTTTCAAGTACGTAGCTACAAATATTAGATAGCCAGTTGGCATATGAAATCCGCCCCTTGAACCTGTCAAAAAAAATAAAAAATAAAAAATAAAAAATAAAAAAACGGCTTTCAACGGTTTCGGTTTCGGTTTGTATACTCGATTCGTCATGGACCGGAAAAAAAAAAAACTTTATTCTAAAAGTCGCCGTCCCTCTTTTTTTTTTTTTTTTTCTTTTTCGGGTTCCCGCCACTGAGCCAAGTTCATTGAATAAACACCAGCGTGTCAGTATTTAATGCCATCAAACACTGCAGTGAAAGTTGGGTCTGGAGTAGTTTATTCATTGGTGTGTAACGAGAATACAGGTTGGCGTTGTTGGGTTGTTGTAGAGCGTTTGCTGCGCCATGGGCGTTTGGTACCTAGATCTACTTGACTAGACACTAGAGTCCAGACTTACTTAGCTACAGATCCGCTTAGAAGCCTTTGATGATCCAGCCATCTTCAGCAGCCTGGATCTTTCTGCTCCAAATAGTAAGCAGTTTACTGGTTGAGGTGTAGGCATTTCCGGGGCCTAAGCATGAAATTTTCAAGGCGCTTTGGAACGAGGAAACGAGAAACGAAAACGAAAGAAAAAGCGCACGGCAGCCCGACGGAACATGCCGAAGAACTTGAACAACGCCAAAGACCTTCGAAAATAAAAGTGCCTATTAGATTAAATTAGGTATACGGCAGGTATGCAACGCCGCTGTAAACACCGCCGGCTGGCAAAATCCTCAAAGTCCACTTTTACTGGTGCCTTGCCGCGAGTCCTGGGCTTGGTGACTCCTAGTGCCGTTGTGATCGATTGATGATTGACTTTTTTCATTTCAAAGTTTCAAAACTTGATCTTGCATCCGATTGACTGTCATCGTTATTAAACAAGAGCTGTAGTAGTTCACCAGGTTTCTTGACAAATGTAAACAAATAAACAAACAAACGGTAAATGTCAATCATCCATGGATCGCTTCAATACGGTTCAAGGCAGGATCTGGATTGTGCAGAATGGCATTTGGTTGTGCTTTCATGAGCCACAGTGTCTATAGTTTTTCTATAGTTGAGTGATTTGAAGTTCCTGCTTCCATGACCAATCTTTCAAGGCTTTTGGCGGTCGCACAAGCACGCGCCGCCAATAAGCTGCCGCCTTTTTCCAATCCATTCAACGAGAATTTTTCTCTAAACTACTCATGTGCTTAGCGTATGCAGGAAGGTGCATTTGGAAACAGGAATAGGAATACTAGCCATTTAACTCACTTGGTGTTGTGGGTTTTTTACTGGGTTACTTGAACAAGTTGGAGTTGTCACTTACTACGGCGGCGGCGGTCCGGCAATTGCCAGAAAATGGAACAAGCAAGTTTGGCCAAAGACGACGACGACGACAACGACAACGAAAATAGGACAGGGCAAACGCGCGACAATAAGCCGACGGAAGCAAATCTACAACCTTGGAAGTGTGTGTGAGCTGTGCTGATGGGACCAGACGTAGCTTGTTTGTCTCGACCTTGAAGTGCTTGTGTGTGCTGGGTTCTGCTTCCATACAACGGGTGCCCTGTGGAAACTTCCATCCCGGCAATAACTCGCGTGTTATGAAATGTACAGGCCCAGGCTCGTACAGCTCCTACCGGTGGGCTGCCTTGTCGCGGTGTTCTTGTTCAGCTAACTAGTAAACGAACTATTCTCAAGGACGAAAAAGTGGCGAGTTCCGGGTCTGGATAAGGGCACCGAACAAAACAAGGCGCTGTTGGACAGTGTGAAAGCCCTTGAACTGCTGGCACCGTGATCACCGAGCAGTTCAACCACAAACAACAATCACAGTCATAAACAACCAAGTACTTAACTAGCCTCTCACTCACCGCATGAACGCCGTGGCCAGTTCTGGCGCCCAATGCTTTCGGCTCACGACGACAAGAAGGCTTTGAGGCTTGAGCAAACGCCGCCGCCACCCAAGTGTACAGTTTGCATTATGTAATCCCGGCGTAAGCGAAAAACCATAACTCAAATACCCAGGCCCCAAGGAATGATATCACCAAGTTTCTCCAAAGTACCAGCCAACTAGACAGCAGCAACTTCAGTGGCGCTAGCAATCCATGGGCCACTTGGGGAACTAGTTATAACTGCCCGTCGTGAACCCCACCTGGCACCCGAATGCTACTGTAGACTGTAGTAATGAAGTTACAGTTTTGTTCTGGGGCCGTGTCTACAGATTCTGCACTCGAATACGAAATCAATCCATATAAATGATCTTGTCATGAAGCCACCGTTCTCTTTATCTCCACAGGCAAAGCAAGCAATCAGCCAAGAAGGCCCTTCTTCTTGTTTCTTGTGCTTTGCGATAGTAAAGTAGGAAAGTTTCGCAAAAACAGAGTTACGGCACAAAGTCTTTTGTTCCATTGTTTGTGAAACCGTAATCAGTGATGGTGATGATGCCCTGCCAGTGCCCTGCCAGTGGCTTCTTGACTGCTCTTGCTTTTTGCCAGACAACTGCCAACTGGCCAACTGGCACTCACTAGAATCACCGCTCACTGGTCTACTTACCGGTCCTTCACGAACCTGCTCCGGTCCTGGTGAATTGTCCAGTAAAATCGTTTCCATTTTTTTTTTTTTTTTTTTTTTTCGTGCCAAAAAGCCCGTTGAACTGGTCCTTGGCCGCCCACCCAGATACCACCCTGGGTACTCCCACCGTGCTTTGAAAATTTCCTCTTTGAGCTAGCTGCATGCTACGCTGACATAATATTCAACACAAGCTGACTGGAATGTTACATCATTTTTTAAACTCCCAATGAAAATTTTTTTTTTTCAGCGGCCAAAAACAGGCAAAAAGCGAGCTGAAAAACCAAAAAAACCAAAAATTACCAGGAATCAAAAAGTGCAAAAACACAAAAAAACAAAAATACTACCTCTGGCAACAAGTATATAACAGAATCGATTCCCCTTGAATCCACGGCAACTTCGTTCTTCTCCATTGGTTTTTGTTTATTTTTGTGATTTAGTTAGCTCTGTATTCAATCATACTCCTTTTGCTATCTCTCCTAATTCAACACACTTGCAACATTAATACCCCATCATCGATAAACAATGGCCGCCCCTACTCTCAGAGAACAGAAGCGAAAGCGCTCCTCCAACCCCCAATTGCCCGCCCTCACAATCGTCACCAGAGGTGCCCTCAGACGGAAAAGCTCTGAGGCAAACGACTCGCCAAAGCCCAAGCTCACCAGACCAAAGTCCACGTCCACGTCCTCGTCCTCGTCCTCGTCCAAGAAGAAAAATGGTATGTCTACTAGCCTCCTCAAAACAGCCAAGCAGAACGCTGTCAAGAAGGTCACTCTCAAAGTTGCCAGCGAAAAGAGTGGTGGCCCTGGCCCTGTTTCACATGCTACCCGTCAAACTCGTTTGCAAAACAAGTCCAAGTCTGTTAACCCCCCTGCTACAGCTACCAGTCACCATGACTCACCAATAGAGTCTGAAGAAGAAGACGAGGAGGAAGAGCATGAAGATGAAGAGAGCAAGCCTTTCAAGCGCATCAAGCTCTCTGCCCCCTTGTACATTTCAGACGACAGCGCCGCTGCTGCCCCTGTCTACAACAACATTCACGACGACTATGACGACGATGACGACGACGAGGAAATGCCCCAGTTCCGCTACGAATCGAAATTCAAAGCCAGCGCCCAGCAGCAGCAGCAGGTCCCTGAAAAGCTCTACACCGAGGCCGAGCGCCGCATCTTCAACAATGACGTGCTCATCAATGACACCAACGACTTTGAAGAGCCCAGCTTGATGGAGTACAATGAGCCTCCCATGGAGCCCTCGTTGGACTTTGTCAGCGATGAAGACAGCATGGAGTCTGATTTGCCACTCGTCACCCCAGTGGACCTCGAGAGCAAGGACACGTGCGCCCAGCTCCCTGTGCCCAGCACCAGCAGCCGCAGATTCAGCGAGAGCAGGTGGCCCATGAGTCAAGATGACTCAACCTTCTTTTGTCTGCTCAACAAGCAGGAGGAAAAGTCCCAAGCCAAGAACAACGCTTCTGCTTTGCCACCCGTCAAGAAGGAGCACAACACAGAGTCTATTGACGACGACGTTGACGCTCTTTTCGAGAAGGAAGAGTCTCTCGACTCCTTTTTCATGTACGACAGCGCGTCGTCTTCCCTTACCGAAGAGTCCGAGAGCGACGGCAGCACGCTCCAGTCGCCCACCCCCGAGCTCGCCACCGAGCCCCTCATCTGGACCGACAAGAAAATCCCTCTCTGCGGCTACCGCGACCGCAACCAGACCCTGCATCTCTCCTCCACGAAACCGCTCCACCCAAAACGCATCATGGCCGCGCTGGCGTCGCTTTCTAGTGAGTCTGCCGCCACCACCAAGGCCGGCAGCAGCCACCACCGCCAAATGGGCCAGGATGCAAACCATGCTACCAAGATGCCCTCGACGGCTTACTACCAGCAGGCACTTTTTGCGGCAACGGGACTCAACCGGCGCAGTCTCTTCAGCGGCAAGGCCCGCGAAATGATTGCCATGAACGATCCCTGGGCCTAAGTCCCCCAAAACCATGCTTTGTGCCTTGCACGAGTTACTTATTTATTTTTGGTATACAACGCATTGAGCTGCGTTGAACCACACTTTCTCTTCCTCTGTTCTTCAAGATTGCCTATAGCTTGATATGACAAGCTGGGTCTCTTTTCCAAAAAGTTCATTCGTTTACTTGTTTCGTTTTATTATTTTTTTTGTTCATGTCGCTTTCTCTCCATGTTTTTCATTCTCGCTTTTTGTATTGATTTCTGTTTTTTTTTATGTATCTACTTGTTTTAGTTAATTGCACATCTCCACAAACTTTCATTATCTAGCTTGGTCTCAAGCGTATCAAAGAAGTGACGTAGGTATATTTATTTTACAGTTATTGATTCAATCCACCCGTCAACTTAGTTTGGCAAGTTGGGAAGGTTTTTTGAAACAAGCGCTAACCTTTTCGGAATTTGAATACTTTACACGGATCATGTCCCATCCAAGGTCCCACCCAGATTGCCAA
>JAJMHN010000125.1:0-59538 GCA_030566025.1 Geotrichum cucujoidarum
TGCGATGTCGGCGTCGAGTCTACCGTTGTTGACGGCACCGTCTCCCCGCCCCGGCTCCTCCGCCCCGGTGGCATCTCGCTTGAGCAGATCAGGGAGCACGGCGGACCGTTTTGGAAAGACGTGGTTGTGGCCAAGGCCAACGCTAGCGCGAACGAGGCCGTGCGCACCCCTGGCATGAAGTACAAGCACTACTCGCCAAAAGCGCCCGTCGTCCTCTTCAACCGCTGCGGCGATGGCGTTGCCGCCATTTCAAAGTACCTTGCATCCACCGCTTCACCGCCGCCCAAGACCGTGGCCCTCCTGACCACGCGCCTCTTTGACGCCGACGCAATCACCGCCGCCGCTGCCAAGCTGCTCCCGGCCAGCAGCCCCGCCGTCCTGGTCCGCCCGCTGGGCAAGACCGGCCAGGACATTTCGCGCAACCTCTTCTCGGCGCTTCGCGAAATGGACGAGGACAGGCATGCCGACCTCATTCTCGTCGAGGGCATTGACGAGACCGACGAGGGCCTGGCCGTCATGAACCGCCTCACAAAAGCTGCATCCACCGTCATTACACCCTAGAAGTTTTTATAGATTGTTTTGTTCTCTCGCCTTTTGCTCTTTTTTGTACTATTATAATATTTATTTTTGTTTTCTTTTTCTCGTGTATCAAAATGTGCTTGTATTCTCCTTTATACTTGTAAACTGTAGCTTTGTATTATACGCTTCAATCCTTACACGTTGGTGCTGTACCTCGACAAGTTCATGCTGTTTTGCTTGACGTAGTACTTGCGGAGCTCCTCGACCCACCAGACGGTCGACGTCAGGACCGCGAGGTACACAAGGTCCGAGAAGTAGAGGGCCTCAGTCTGAAAGACGCCCTGGAAGAATGGAATGTAAATGACCGCCATCTGGCCCAGCAGCGAGCCGCCCACCGAGAGGTTGAACATGTGGTTGGACAAGAAGCCAATTTCAAACACGGACTTGGTGGCGGACCGCGAGGCCAGCGCGTTGAACATGTCAAAAAAGACAAAGCAGGTAAAAGTCATGGTGGTATCGCGGGCAGTCACAACGCCGTCCTGCATTTCTCTCTTGTAGACCCACAGCGTGCCAATAAGCACAATAACGGCAGACTGGATGATTCGCTTAATGAGCTCGCCGGTGAGGGCATGGTCATTGCGCGACCGTGGCGGCTTGGTCATGACAGCAGGGTCGACCGGCTCAACACCCAGACTCTGTGCAGGCGGGCCATCCATGATGATGTTGATCCAGAGAATCTGCATTGCGTTGAGTGGAGACGGTAAACCAAAAAGCGTGGAAATAGAAACAAGCGACAAGGCAGCGGCAGACGTCGACAATTGGAACTTGAGGAAACTCTGGATATTAACGAAAATCGACTTGCCTTCCTTGATGGCAGACAAGATTGTAGGGAAATCATCGTCAACGAGGATCATGTCAGAAGCTTCCTTGGCAACATCTGTACCGCTCTGGCCCATGCTGATGCCAATATCGGCCAGTTTTAATGCAGGAGCGTCATTAACACCATCTCCTGTCATGGCAACAATGTCACCACGGGCTTGCAGTGCTCTCACAATGCTCATCTTGTTTTCAGGCGAGGTACGGGCAAACACAGAGACGTAACCCATGGCCTGGGCCAACTGCTCCTCACTCAATTTCTCAAGTGTCTCTCCGTTCATGACTGACCGCTCACCTGCCGTCAGCGGGATACCAATCTGGCGAGCAATGGACTCGGCAGTGGCCTCACTATCACCAGTAATCATAATCACACGCACGCCACCCTGCATGAGGCGGCGGATCGAGTTCTGCACACCGGGTCTAGGAGGATCGTACATACCCACCAAGCCGGCAAATACCATGTCCTTCAGTTCCTGGTTCTCCAGCATTCCGGGTTGTTCGACGCCAGACGCAACAGCAAGAATGCGCACACCTTCATGTGCCATCTTCTTTTCAATGTTGAGAATGACCTCACGTTGCTTTTCAGTCAAATTGGCAGTCTTGCCGGACTTGGTAACGTACTTGGTGCAAGCAGGCAGAATGCGGTTCGAAGCGCCCTTGGCGTAAATCATGGTATTGGACTTGTCACCAGTGTGTGAGATAGTGGCCATCCATTTGCGAGAAGATGAAAAGGGGATTTGGCCAGAGATAGAACGGGTCGAGCGGGGGTCATCAAGTCCGAATCTGTTGAGCGACTCAAGCATGGCAACATCAACAGGGTTTCCAATGAAAGCGTTAGTCTCGGTAGAGAAACGGGCAGCAGTACAAAGAGCACCATTTCTCAGTAGCTCTGAGATTTCCTCATCAGCGTGGCAGTTCTTGGTATCCTTGACATTGTCGGAAATGTTGCGCCATGGCTTGGGATCGGTATTGTTTGCAGAAATGTCACCCATGTCAACACACCAAAGCTTCGTCACAGTCATCTTGTTTAACGTCAAAGTACCAGTCTTGTCAGTGCAAATAACGTTGACAGAGCCAAGAGTCTCAACGGAAGGTAGTCGGCGCATGATGGCCTTTTCTTCAGCCATTCTCAAAACACCCAGAGCCAAAGTAACAACAACAATAATAGGAAGACCTTCAGGGATAGCAGCAACAGCAAGAGAAACAGAAATGGTAAACATCTCCAACCAGGAGCGACCTTGAATAACACCAATCAAGCAAATCATGCCAATAATACCAAAACTCATGTATGAAAGCTGCTGACCCAACTTGTCCATGGAGATTTGTAATGGGGTCTTGGGCTTGGAGATTTCATTCATCATTTCAAAAACGCTACCAAACTCGGTGTTTCCAGCAGTGCCGATAACAATTCCAGATCCGCGACCACTGCATGCTAAGGTTCCCATGAATGCAATGTTGTGACGAGCGCCAATGGGGATGGGGCCCTCGGTATGGGCGCTCATGGGCGTAGCCGTAACCGACTCGGGCGAAATGGCATCCGTGGTTTTGTGAACAGGGTTGGTCTCACCGGTAAGGTTGGACTCGTCGATTTCGAGGTGCAGAGCTTCTGTCAAACGAATGTCGGCGGGGATACGGTCACCCACATCAAAGTGAACAAGATCGCCGGGAACAAGGTTGGCGGCAAGGACCGTCTGGGTGTTGTTTTCACCACGCGTGAGGTGGCAGTTAGGAGGTACTAACTTGTTGAGAGCCTCTAATGACTTTTCTGACTTGTATTCCTGTATGAATCCGACTGTAACAACGATGAGGATGGCAAGGGTGATTGAGATAGCATCATCTCTGTTGCCCATTAGAAATGAAATGACTGTCGACCCGATCAACAACAAAATCAGTGGGTTTTCGTAGAATTGCTGAAAGAACTTCTTTACTAAGGACTCGTCTTCGTCGCTTGATAGTTCGTTGAGTCCATGGACAGATTTTCGGTAATTGACGTCTTGTGGTGAGTCGAGGCCATGCGTAGCCGATGTATGGAGCCGGGCGACGGTCTCCTCTATAGAGAGGGTGCAGTAAAGCCCCGATGGAGTGGACGTGCTTTTGGAGCTAGCCTTCACATCCAAATCATCGTCCAGCTTTTCCTTTTGACCGTTATATCCCATCCTTATCTCGTGGTGAAGATATGAAAAATAGGACAAAATTCCAGATGGAAACAAAAAAAAAAAAAAAAAAGAGTCGTTGTGAAGGGCGCCTTGGAAAATAAGGAAATGGGTTCTATTTGGGAGCTAAAAAAATTTATTGGCAACGTGTCCCTACTCCCCCAGAACTCTACCAACTGCTAAATGAACAAGGCGCGGCAATACTGCTCAAGTCCTATCGATGAGTAGAATTAAAGTAGAGGCCTCGGATCTGGCAGTGTTCTGGTGATCTGCGTAGTTTAAAAGACACCTTGCGTTTTTTGTGTGCCGTCGAAAAATGTCCGCACGTTCAAGTTTGCTCACTAAGTCGAGACTAGGCCAAAGGGGCCATGGCTTCACAGAGTTTATTTTTTTCAGGGCGCGTTAAAGTTAAACCATTGTAGCTCGTTTCAAAATCAAATGCTGGTTAATATATTGTTACTTTTTTAAATCAAATTTATCTCTCTATTAAAAACAAAATAGTTACATCTCCTCCTTTTCTCAAGGCTCAACGTTGAACTTCATGCGGATACCCATGGCCGCAAGCTCAGAGTCAAGGTACTTGAGAACAAATGGAACTGCCACAGTCGCAATCTGGTCACCTCCACGGAACTTCTTTCCGTTACCGTCTTCCCACACCAATCCGTCATCTTCGGGGTTGTAGCCACCGATAACGCTTTCAGCGCAGCGGCGACAGCGGACGACAGCAGCAGAGCCAATCCGTGGCACTGAGACTTGGGTAGTGAGCAGCGAACCACACTCCTTACAAATGGTAGTCTGGGTGTAGTCACTGCAGTTAAGCAGACGATCTTGCAGCAAGAAAGCAGTACCGTGACCGATAAGAGCATCACGCTCCATCTCTCCGACACGGATACCACCATGTCTCTTACGGCCCTTGACGGGCTGCATGGTAAGCTTGTTGACGGGACCAGTAGATCTAACTTGGAACTTATCGTTAACCATATGACGAAGACGCTGGTAAAAGACAACACCAATGTAAATGTCGACTCTAAGCTCCTCGCCAGTAACACCAGAGTACATGGGCTCGTTACCGTGGTAGTTGTATCCAGCGGCCAAGAGCTGCTTACCAAAGTAGTCTGCAGCCGTATCGTCTTCAGAGAACATCCATGGCGTACTGTCCTGGGCAATACCGTGAAGGGCACCAGCCTTACCTGCTAAACTCTCCACAAACATACCAATGGTCATTCGCGAAGGGAAAGCGTGTGGGTTGATAATAACATCAGGTTGCATACCACTCTCACTGAAGGGCATGTCAATGGTAGGCCACTTTTGCGAGCAGACACCCTTTTGACCGTGACGAGATGAGAACTTGTCTCCGATAACAGGAGAACGGGGGACACGAAGCTTGACAGTGAGGAATTGGAGTTCGCTGTCGCCAGTCTCATCGCCCAAGAGCTTGACTTCTTCAACGTATGCAACTTCGCTAGACTTGTAACGGACAATCTTGGTCTTACCCAATGTCTCGTCAAAGTATGCAGCAAGAGGGTCTCCCTCTTCCATCTTGGTACCAATCATGGGAAGACCGTCAACGTCAAGTTTCTCGCGCCATCGCTCAGGCCAGCTATCAGTTCCAAAACCAAATCTTTGGGTAATGGGGTCACCTCTTCTTCTCTTTTCGTCAAGGTTGACCTTCTCAACCTTGTAGACAGTTCCGTGACCGAATCCACGCTCGTGGGCAGACTTGTTGATAATCATGGCGTCGTCCATATCGTAACCAGTGTAAGAAATGACAGCAACGACAGCGTTGGTTCCGTTGGGGAACGAGTCCATGCCGTACTCGTCGTAAAGCTTTGCTCGCACAACTGGCGACTGGCCAGACTGCAATCTGTAGAGCTTGTTGTCGGAACGGTGCACCAAAGCAGTACCGGGGGTACCCATTGTTTGCTTACCCATCTGGCATTGGTACATATTACGGGGAGACTGGTTAAAGTCAGAGAAGGGGGTCAGGTTGGCCAGGATGGAGAGAATGTTGGTAGGAGAAAACTCCACATGCGAATGGACGTTGTTAGCAATCTCGTCAGGGGTGACGGCAATGTTCATGTAGACTTGCTCAAAAGGTCCAACCCAATCCTCCTTGCCAAGAGGCAAGTACTTGACGGGGCGCAACATACGGGCCTCAGAAGAGAACAAGAAGATACCGGGGTACTGACCGTTTCTTGAAGGAGGAACGTAACCGATTTCAAGGTCCAAGGGGATCTTGTGCTTGGGAGAGTCAATCTTCCAGAAACGCAAAGTGTCAGTAACACGCTTGGCGTTTTCGTGCGAGCACCAACCAATGATCTTTCCGTCCAACTGGATGCAGCAGGTTTTGGGGCCGGCGGCAAGAGAACCGGGAGGCGACACACCAAGCGATAGCAAGAGACCTGGAATATGCGAGGCATCGCTTCGCTTGGTAGCGATCTTACATTTGTGAGCTAAATGGTTGAGCAAACCACATGGCGAACCATCAGGAGTATGGACAGGGCAGAGGAAACCCCAAGACTCGGGAAGCAGCTTACGAACGGTTGTGGTCTTGAGCTGGGCAAAGAAAGAACCTCTATGCACCATTCGGAAATGAGAAATGAAACGGTGGAAGTTAATCTTTTCAGCAACAACAGTATAACCCGACACTTGCTGAAGATCCAAACCGGACTGCGACACGAGGTTACCGGTGGACAAAAAGTATTGGAGCTTCTGACCAATGTTGTGGTTGACCTTGAGCAGCAACCGCTGAATGTATTTTTTGTCGTTAAAGTTGACGGCAGAGCCTCTGTTGACGTCAGAGGTGACCTGAGCACAGATGTTTTGCAAAAACTCCTCAATCTTCTCCTTGATGATCATACCGTAAAGGAAACCACCGAGCAAGATCTCTTGATGCTGGGCAGCATCTGGGTTGTCGGGGCAGCATTCACCAGCGACCAAAGCGTAGAGCTTGCGAATCATGAACAGAATCATGCGGAACTTGGCCTCGTTGTCGCCCTTGAGGTGGACGAGAACAATTCTCTCCAAAACTTCCTCACCGACCTCAACGTCAGTCTTGTCGGGGGAGGCACCCATGACGACTCTGAACTTGTCACCAAGGAAAGCAAGAGTCTCCTTTTTCGTGTAAAGGTTGTAGTCCTTGTAAGTACGCAACATGACTTCGAGACGATCAGTCAAGAAAGAGTTGTCAGTCTCGGAACCGACAATGCCGTCGAAAATGGCACGGTCGTTGGTCTCAATGAGGGCCTTGAGAATCATCATGACAGGAACCAAAAACTCATTCTTTCTCCACGAGAATCTAAATGTAATGTTACCGTCATTGAGGTAGTGCAAAACGTTGGTTTGCGAGGTCTGATCGGGGCGAACACATCTCATTTGGATACCGTACTGCGAGTAGGCGCTGCCTCTGTTGGTGAACGAGGGACGAATAATGGCCATGGGGTGGTTGCGTCTCTGGACAACAAGCATTCTAATAAGCTTCTCAATACCGTTGACAATGAAGTAACCACCGAGTTCTTCCGACTCTTCTTTGCTGGCAACGAGTTCAGCGGAAGACATGTTCTCCAAATGGCATCGGTTGGACATGAGCATGACAGGGAGCTGACCAGCTTCTCTGTTTTCGAAAAACTCGGGGCCATCGTTTACGCGGTAGGCAAACTTGAGAATAAGGCGCGATCGGTAAGAAGTCATGCGTTCACGGCATTCCGAGGGAAGAATCTGTCTGTTGATACTTGACTTGTCTCTGACGGACAAACTGGGCTTGGCGATTTGAACAGCGTCGACACGAACTAGAAAGCGTTAGTAAATGCATTAACGAGATGTTGAGGTAAGACGTACCTGTCAATTTGTTGCCGAGTCTGGTGGTGTCGCTGGAGTCGAAGACGGTCTTGGAGCCAATGTCCTTGACTGCCAGATTGAGCATGCCGCCGTCGGGGCTGTCCATGAGAGCATTGAAGGAGCCAATGTGAGGAGCCACGGCTTCCTGGAGCAATGGGAAAGGGAACTCTCCTTTAGGAGGGTTCTTGAAGATGTCCTCTCTCTTCAAAGTATGGTAAGATACGCCCATGGTGCTTGGTTGAGAGAGCAGAACTTGAAAAGGCGGTTTTTGTTCAAGAAGCCGACAAAAAAAGTTTTTCGTTCTTGTTCAACGGCCAGGCCTTGGTAAGATTTTTTTTTTTTTTTTTTATTTTCTTCGCTGCCCAAGTTGGGAGAATAAAATATACATAGAAAAATTTTTGGGAAAGGTTAGGGTCTGGGTAGGGGTGACTGAAATTTCTCAAGGCCGGACCGTGTCTCGACGGCCAGGCACCAAGCGAGAGAATGGCGAACTCAAGGTATGGCGGCTAGTATGGGAATTAAGCTAATTACAGAGGGCTAACTTATGACAGATTTGAATATGTGCGCTCGTTTGAGCGGGAAAACTACTTGATGCCCGAGACCTGGATCGTCATGCGCATTGACGGTAGAGGGTTCCACCGGTTTTCAGATCAGTACAACTTTACAAAGCCAAACGACCTGCGCGCGCTGACAGTCATGAACGAGTCTGCCAAGACCGTGATGGGAAATATCTCGGACGTGGTGCTGGCTTACGGAGACTCGGACGAGTACTCGTTTGTGCTGAGAAAGAACTGCCAATTGTTTGAGCGACGGGAATCGAAGCTGGTTTCGACGTTTGCCAGTACGTTTACAGCGGCATACCACCAGCATTGGAACCAGCACATGGAAAAGCCGCTTGAAATCTCACACATGCCGACGTTCGACGCCCGTGCCGTGGTGTACCCGACAGACAAGATTCTCAGGGACTACTTGTCTTGGAGGCAAGCCGACTGCCACATCAACAATCTATACAACACTTCGTTCTGGACACTAGTCCTCAAGGGCGGTGTCTCAAGGACAGACGCAGCCGCGAGGCTCAAGGATACGTTTTCAAAGGACAAGAACGAGATTTTGTTTTCCGAGTTTGGCATCAACTACAACAACGAGCCCGCCATCTACCGCAAGGGCACCATCATTGTACGGCTGGCCAAGGACCTGCGAGACCCCCGCGGCCTCAGCGACCGCCAACTCCAGCGCGAGGAAAAGAAGCTGAAAAAGGCCGTTTTGGAAGTTCTGCACGTCGACCTGATTGGCGACGAGTTCTGGAACTCACGGCCGTGGTTGTTGGAATCGAGCTAGATAAAAAAAAAAAAAAAAATGGCCCTGATCTTTCTTCCCAACCAGCCTCGCACTTTTTTTAAAAAAAAACCCCCCCTCGATCCCAAACACCCTTTTGCATAAAGACCCTCTGAGCAACCCGCCTGGCATGATGATAATATAAATGTTTTTATTTTCTATTTTAAAATAAAATTTTGTTTTCCCTTACTCTTCACTTTTTTTTTTCTCGAAAACTACGCGTTTCTGCCGCGACTTTTTGTTGATTCACAGGATACGAGATCACGCCTTGATCTAGCTTATCGCGCGTTGTTTCTTGACCACTCAAACAACTGATCCAAGCTTTTAGAGACTTGTTCAGCATGGCACAAGAATCTAAATCGCGCTCGTCGAGTCCTACGGGCTCGCCTACTAGGAAACCAAGTACCCCCAGCACTCCCCAACTCCAAATCCTTGCGCAGTCACCACAAGCCCCTCCGCCCGCGCCTAGACTTGCAGAGGCCGTGCTCGCGACCTATCACCCGGTTGATACTGCTCAATGTACCAGCACGCCAATTGCCAGTGTGGACCTGGCGTTGGCTACTCCACGCGCCGCCTCGCCTCTGACTCTGGCAAAACACGTCGCGCGCCAGTTCTTTTCAAGGCAATTACAAAAAAGCAGTACAAGTGGCAAGGCCCGCCAGAAATTGGCGCAGCTGCTGGATCTGGTCGATGGACCAAAACCTGTCGCTGTTGCCTCACCTTTGATGGAAGAGCAGCCGTTACATGTCCCGCGCGTGCGCAAACGCCAGCGCGAGTGCGACGAGGAGCCAAAAATCCTTCCACGCAAGCGCCAGCGTTTGCAATCACCGCCAAGAACCATTGACCAGTCAATCGTTCCAAAAGCACACCGAGACCTGCCTGCATCGATGACACGGTTGCCGCTGAGCCCGGTCTTGTCCCCGACGGCGTCGCCACTACTACCTCAGGACAACTTGTTTGGCACCGACAGCTACACTTTTTGTGCCGCGCAGGAAAACAAGTATACATGGTCAGAATCGGCAGCTGACGTTCCGCGAGGTGGACTGGGTTTCGAACCCGATTTCGGGAGCCGCCTCGCCCAGTACTTTACCGCTCTGCCTCCCACCCCTCCCCACACTTCCCAAGCCCGGGCTACAGAAGCTGACGACCAGCAATCCGCCATGTCCATGAGCGACCTGACTATGCTCTGGAACAGCGACTCTGCGGCAGCAGCAGCAGCAGTTTCTAACCGGGCCAACCTGCACCGCCAACGCCAACGCCAACACCAGCGGCGAGGGTACCCGCGGTCGCGCCAGACCTCCAGACCGACCAGCGGGTTACTACAGTCCCCCTTCCAGCTTGCCAGCGGCGGCAGTGCCAGTGGCAGTGGTAAGGGTGGCAGGACGTTCAGCGGGCGGAGCGTGAGCACGGCGTCGAACGGGGCCAGCAACGGTGGCTGGGACGAGCGTGATGACGAGCCGCCGGGGGTGTGATTGAACAATCGATCCCCGAACACACACAAAAAAAAAAGCATTTTAAAAGCATCTCTTGCATTTCTGGTTTGTTCACCGAGACCATTTTTACTTTTCTTTATATTTCTTTATTGGTTGCGCTTGGAATGAGGAACGGAGGTCGGAGAACTTTACTGCATCGTTCTCTTGCCCTTGAACCTCTTTTATCAAGTACTTAACTGTTTTCAACTTGACGACATTATAACTAGCTCGTCAATTCCACAAAAAATTGGCATTTCTCTTACTCCATAACCTATTTCATAAAACTAATCAATCACGAATCCTTTCTCTTTTTTTTTTTTTTTGTCAGGTCCAAACATGGAATTGGGTCGAGGTTGGGGCAGATAATTCCAGCATGCATGTAAATTTATCCAACATTCAAGTATGTCAAATGAAGCCGACATGGAGTTTCAACTGCTGCACTCTTGTGGTAATCGGATATGCCCATCAATAGAAACTTGAATTTTCATGTTCAATTACAAGAAGGGTTTCGTGTTAGGCTTAAATCTTGCCAACTGCCATGAAGAGCGAGCCTGTAAAGCGAAAAATTAATTAATCCGGGCTACCGGATAAACTTACTGGCTCCAAATTGCCCTGATCACCTGACCTGTGTCTCAAGTTCTCAAAAAGTCGCAAGTTTCTTCCGGCCTTTTCCCCCACATTTTTCATTGAATCTCTTTCCACAATCATGTTAAATCGTGCCCAAACTTTTTCATCAACTAGTAACTAGTAACTACTTACGTTACCTCCTTGTTGAATCGGTTTTGAATTGCTTGCCAAGACCTGCCCCAAACCTCCCCGTTGAACTCTTTCTTTTTTTTCTAGAACCTAATAATGTGGGGTTTCGTTGTCGTTTGTTCTGGTTCTTGATTGAATCAATGGTGGATGGGTATCCCAAAGTCAAAGTGGGCAACGAGCAACTGGCATGTCAAGTGATCTTTATTGATCCTGTGACCCAACGATCAAATCCAGAGTATCAACATCATCGTCGGGGGAGACTTTTTGTTGCCACCACAAAGGAGACAAATGAATAATTAAGGAGTTGAAGAGGATGAATAGGAAAACAAGGCTGTGTTTGTGGCTCCAGTACCGTGACCCTTTTTCTCTGTCTTTTGAAGTAAGAAAAGTCGTTTCCCCAGGATTTCAATCTTGGCCCATAAAGTCACGAGTTGTTGTTGGAGGGCCACGTGCCCAACTACCTTTTTGCGCGCGGGTTTTCAAAACAGGTTCCCATTCAAAAGTGCGGTTGTTTAGCAAAGAAACCCCTTTGAATTTGATTTCATCTCAGTACATTTGTGCAATACGTGGGTTGTTGTTGATGATTGTGGGGTTCAAGTATTCTGGGGTTCCTCTGTAGGCAGAAGCAGCGCCGTTGCTGACTCGGGAACAAAATTATTGTGGGCTCGGTTGAGGGCGGAATAAACTTACTGCATTGGGTAACTCACTAACAACGGGCTCGTACGGCGCGCGCGCAACTCAACCAAACAAGTTTCTTCTTTTCTTCTTTTCAGAGTCTCGTCTGCTATTCTTTTCAAACGTCAAGAGAAAGAATAGTTATACAAGTTTACTAGTCAGTTTACTAGTCAGTTTACTAGTCAGTTTACGAGTCAGTTTACTAGTTGGTTTCAGTCGCTGTTGTTTGTGTGGTGGAATCATTCCAAAGGGTTGAAACCGGCGGCTATCTCGAGAAGAAAATGAATTTAATTCAACGGTTGAAAATTGTATATAACACCGTTCACAATGTAAAATGAAAAACGGTTTTTCACTTCTATTCATTCAAATGTACTAGACTTTTTTCAAAATGTTCCAGACCTGGTTACTGTGTTATAATCATTGTAGTTGAACTTGAACTTGTCCTGTTGATTCTAATTCTAATTGTTGATGATTGTTGGTCCTAGTGTTTGTCTCTTTCAAACTTGCGACTGCTCTAGTTCCAGGGTCTCTCCAGTCTTTTAATAGAAAGTCTCTGGGCAAGTGGGTGTAGTTCCGTGGCGAGATGATTTGTTGGTTTCGTATTATTTGCATTTCAGTACTTTTGCTGGGAATGCATGCAAATGTACTGGACTTGCTGGGCAAGGGCACGCACGGCAAGTAAAAATAAAAATATACAGCACAAAAAAAGGGACCCTCCAAAAGAAAACCTGGGGCATTTTTTTCTTTTGTAACTTCAATTTGTGTGCGAATTCTAAATTTACTTTTTGAACATTTTTTCCAACTATTTATTTATTTGTTTCTTTTTTTTTTTCGGTTTCAGCGCCAAAAGTTCCTAAACGAGCGAGTTTGCGGCGACTTTTTCCTCGAGAACCTGCCCTGCCTCCTGGCCCAAACGCAATTGCCAACGCCCCGCCCCCCTCACGATTTCATTGATTTCCCATGGAGGGGCACACACTACAACACCGTTTCTGTAGAGTTTCTGTAAACACCAAAAATATTATAAAACCACTCCCCATTCCTCTTTTTTTTCCCTACTATTTTCAAAATCAATTGTATATTTATTCACCTTTCTAATATCTTTCCCTGCATTACCCACTTTCAAAATGACAAACCCGCTCACTGCCGTGCTGCAAAACGACCGCGCCAGCAACGGCGGATCCGACTTTTTAAACGTCCCCGGCAAGCCCCAGGCAAGGCGTGTCACCAACTCCACCGGCTACAACCCCACCGTTTTTGCCGGAAAGGAGGCCCAGCTCGAGTCTGTCATGGACGAGATTGACCGCCAAGGCTTTATTCCTGAATCCCTCATTGAAAACGAAACCAAGGTAAGTTGGGGTTGGATTTGCTCCAAACCTGTGCTGTTCTAACATGTCTCTAGTGGTTTTATCACAACTTGGGAATCGACGACTCGTACTTTGCTACCGAGTCTATTGAAAACATTGCCAGCCATATCCACTCGCTATACGCTGCCAAAGTCGCCGCTTATGCTCGTGACGACAAGAAGCTCGACATTAGGCTTGATCGCGAGTCTGACGACCACGCAGTATACATTGACACCTCCCTCCCCGGTGTCTCAAACTTGTCTGGCCCCCAGTACGAAGCCCGCATTGACAACAAGTACCTCAACTCTTCAAACTCACAAAACGCCTACCGTGTCGAGACTTTTAGAGCGTCCAGCCCCGGAAGCCAGTACACAAACCAGGCAGAGCAATTGCGCTGCTACTTTGTCTACAAGTGCAACTTCATTGACCCCCTTGTCGCTGACGACGAGATTGACTTGGCCAAGATTTCAGACAAGTCGTTTTACGAAAAGGCTACCGACAACACCAAGGCCATTTACCAGTCCATCATCGCCAAGACTGTCAAGCGCTCGGGTCCCGTCATTGAGCACTTTGAAGTCGAGGGAACCAGAGAGCGCCGAGTCATTATTGGTTACCGCCAACAGTCTGCCCTCGGTTACTTTTCTGCCCTTTCTGATCTCTACCACTATTACGGCTTGAGCTCGTCCCGCAAGTACGTTGAGCAGTTCTCCAATGGTGTCACCATCATCTCCATGTACCTCACCCCTGCCGATGTTCCCCAAAATGCCAGCACTGTCGAGGAGCTCAAGGGTCTTAGAAAGTTCCCTCCCATTGAGCACTCCATCCACCAGGTTATCAAGGAGGCTTCGCTCCTTTACTGCCTTCCTCAAAACTCCTTCCAACCCCTCTTTGCCAAAGGAGAAATCTCTTTGCAAGAGTGCATTTACGCCCACTCTGCATTCATCTTTGTTTCTCATTTCCTCAACCGTTTGGGTTCCGAGTACTCTACTTTGCTCTCCATCTTGGATCAAAACAACTCTTCCCACATTGAGGTCTTGGAAAAGCTAAAGCGCCGTTTGCGTCAAGAGACTTTTACCAGAGCCTACGTCAATGAGCTCATCTTGTCTCAAGTTGACCTTATCCGCCAGCTCTACTTGCACTTTGCTGGAACCCACTATGTCCAGTCCAAGGGTGAGGGCGACTCCTTTATCCCCACCTTGTCCTACCAAAGAATGCAAGACACCAAGTCCCTGACGACCGAGGAAATGAAGGTGGCCATTCACGAGCAGTGCAGTAACGAGCACGAGGTCACTGTCTTTGAGGCCATTTTGACCTTCAACACTCATGTGCTCAAGACCAACTTTTACACCCCTACTAAGGTGGCCCTGTCCTTCCGTTTGCTGCCTGACTTTTTGCCTGATAGTGAGTACCCCCAGCCTCTTTACGGCATGTTTTTGGTTGTTGGCCAAGAGTTCCGTGGTTTCCACTTGCGCTTCCGCGACGTGGCCAGAGGTGGTATCCGCATTGTCAAGTCCCGCAACCCCGAAGCTTACTCCATCAATGCCCGTTCCTTGTTTGACGAGAACTACAACTTGGCAAACACCCAGCAGCGCAAGAACAAGGATATCCCCGAGGGTGGTTCCAAGGGTGTCATTTTGTTGGACTTTGCCCACCAAGACAAGGGTACCCAAGCTTTCCACAAGTACATTGACTCTCTCTGCGACCTTTTGCTTCCTGGTACTACTCCCGGTATCAAGGAGCCTATTGTTGACTTGCTCAAGCAGCGCGAGATTTTGTTTTTGGGTCCTGATGAGAACACTGCGGGTCTCGTTGATTGGGCTACTTTGCATGCCAAGAAGCGTGGTGCCCCCTGGTGGAAGTCGTTCTTCACTGGCAAGAGCCCTACCCTTGGTGGTATCCCCCACGACGAGTATGGCATGACCTCCTTGTCTGTCAGAGAGTACGTCAAGGGCATTTACCGCAAGCTCGAGTTGGACCAGTCCAAGGTCCACAAGATGCAGACTGGTGGCCCCGACGGTGACTTGGGTTCCAATGAGATTTTGCTTTCCAACGAAAAGTACGTCTCTATCGTTGACGGTTCTGGTGTCTTGCACGACCCTAATGGTCTTGACCGTGACGAGCTTCTTCGTTTGGCCAAGCAACGTGTCATGATTTCCGACTATGACGTTTCCAAGCTCTCTTCTGAGGGTTACCGTGTCTTGGTTGACGACAAGAATGTTACTCTTCCCTCGGGCGAAGTTGTTCACAATGGTACCACTTTCCGCAACTTGTACCATCTCCGTCCCCAGGGTGTTGACATTTTGGTGCCCTGTGGTGGCCGTCCTGAAGCTATTGACATTAACAATGTCAACAAGTTTATTGACCAGAATGGCAACACGTTGATTCCTTACATTGTCGAGGGCGCTAACCTGTTTATTACCCAGAACGCCAAGCTTCGTCTTGAAAAGGCCGGTTCTGTTGTTTTCAAGGATGCCTCTGCCAACAAGGGAGGTGTCACTTCGTCGTCGCTCGAAGTCTTGGCTTCCCTTGCCTTTGACGATGCCGGCTTCTACAAGAACATGTGCATTGGCAAGGACGGTCAAGTGCCCCAGTTCTACAAGGACTATGTCAAGGAGGTCCAGAGCATTATCCAGACTAATGCTCGTCTTGAGTTTGAGGCCATTTGGCGCGAGCACGAAAAGACTGGCAAGCCCCGGTCTGTGCTCTCTGACGACTTGTCCAACGCGATTAACGACTTGACTGAGGAGTTGTCTGCTTCTTCCCTTTGGGACGACGTTGACTTCCGCAACGGAGTCTTGTCCGAGGTCCTGCCCAAGCAGCTGCAGAGAGCCATTGGCCTCGAGACCATCTTGTCTCGTGTCCCCATCAACTACCTGAGAGCCATTTTCGGTAGTTACCTTGCTGGCCGCTTCATCTATGAGAAGGGCGCCACCCCCGGCCAGTTTGCCTTCTTTGAGTTTATGGTCAAGAAGAGATCTGCCATTACCCGATAGATTTGTTTTTGAGTAGAATCTCACCTTGCTTCTGTTGCTTTATTTATTTTCTTTACCTGTTTTTGTACAAAATATTCCTCATAGCTCATAATACTAATATTGAAAGGTTTCACAATAATTTGTAGATGGCGTTGGCGTTGAAGTTGATTGTTGGAGGATTAGGGTTGGCTGATAAGTGGTTCAGTGCGAGATCAAACGGGCTCTTGATCACGGGGCATTTTTCTCCTTCTGCGCATACTTTTTTGGATCTCAGTTTCCTTGCACCAACCTGACATTAAATTCAACATTTTCCCGCAAGTTCTCCTCGACTAAACTTGTAACTTTTGTTTGTTCTGTTTTTGTTTTTTCATTGCATTCAGCCCAGTCCAGTGAGTTTGATTTGATTTACTATCACCCCCCAGGCAGGACTTGCGCCATCGTAGTGGGGATCCTTCTCATATCCCAAAAGGCTAACCACAACAACATCAACAACAGCTCTCCGTTCAAATTCAAAACCAACAACACACCTCTTTTGAACCTCGATAAGGGGAAAACAGACAAGCAGCATTTAAAATTATATACGCATTGACCGCCATGGCACCTTTATGGCTGCCGCAAAATGTCCAGAAACGTGTGCTGCGCTACATACTAACGCGGCTCGCCGTCTTCTCCAACCTCGACCTCGACAACCTCAACGTCTCCCTCGGCGGCTTCACCAACCAGACCCAAGTCTCGCTCACCAACGTCCAGCTTGACACCGAAAAGCTCTCGTCAGCTATACCGGGGATTTATGTCCGCGACGGGTCGATTGCGGGCGTGGACTTGACGCTGGCGGTGCTGGGCGGCGGCGGCGTGCAGGTACAAGGCACCGGGATCAGGCTGACCGTCTCGCTTACGCAAAAGGTGCTGGAAGAAAACAGCGAGGACCTGTTTGCGTCGATACTGGAGCGAACGACGGCGGGGCTCGCCGAGAGCGTCATGATCTCGCAGGAAACGCACACGGTGGATGAGGACCTGGCGGCGTCGTTTTCGGCGGCGGGGGTGAATATGGGCCCGTCGGGGGCGTTGGCGGCGTCGTTCACCTCTGCGGCGTCAGATTCGGTGCATAGTGACGGCACCAGCAGCAGTATGGGGGCAGGAAGCGAGACGGGGCTGGGTGTGGGGTACGGCATGGGCGACTTTTCCGGGGTGGTGAACCGTGTGGTGGATGCGGCAATCTCGCAGTTGACGGTTGACCTGAACGATATTAAAATCACGCTTTTGGTTGAAGATGTGACGCTGGAACTGGTGGTTGATACGGTGTCGTTTAAGACTGACGGTGAGGGTACCAGACGTGTTGCCACGTCGAATATACAGTGCACGTTGGTATCGCCACTGCCTTCAAATGACGACGACGATTATGCTGGCTCAGACCATGATGTGACTGTGTCAAATCCCAACATGTTTGCATCTACACTCGAAGACAACGACTCGAGCGGGTTTGACGGTATGGCCCAGAGTATGTACCACGACGCCGAAAGCAACAATGACGACGATGACGACCCACATCAGAGCAATCTCATGCAAAGCATGATGTTTTCAAAGGAAGAGGCCAACAGCCTCTACATGAGCGCCATGGCCGCCTCCGATTCGAACTCTCCCAATCCGAAAGAGACACCTGTTGCTCGCGTATTTCTGTGCAATTCGGTGGAGCTGCGGTTTAAGGGTTTAGAGGGTTCTGGGTTGGAAGTGGATGTCGATACTCTTTACCTCTCTCTCAAGCACATGTCAGCGATTCTTAACCCATTGCTGGCGTTTGCTAAATCGCATAAGGAAACGCCCCAGCCCAGTACAAAGGAAGATGACGCAACTACATTGCCAAGCAAGGAACCGGGGGACGAAGAAGGGTTCAGTCTTGCCAGAGTACAAGTCAATCGCCTGGAAGTCAACTTGACGTCTGCATTACATTCGACACAAGTTTACGAAGACGAAACGTCGATCCGGCTAGCGCTGAGCGGTCTACAGTACATTAACCACTTGGACCGACAAGTCCAGGTGCTTGACATTGCAGATATCGCTCTCCAAGGCCGACAAGATGCGTTGCTCTGTTTCCCAAAGGGCCCGACCAAGTCCAAAGATTTCACATGCCACATTTCCAACGACAAGGATGCGGGTAAAGTGTATAAAGTCATGATCCCCAACTCTGCAAAGATGCAAATCAGCACTGATGATATCTTTGAGTTGCAGGATATTTTCAAGTCCTATGATCCCATCATTGAAGCTCTGGCTTCGTTCTCACATTCAACTAGCATTGATCCAACTACCGCATCACCTCCCCCAGCCGCATCACCATTCAGCATTCTAGGCCAGACAAGTGCATTCGAGCTCCAGCTCAAACTAGACTCCAGCCTTGTCAACGTGACCCTTTACCCCTTATCATTTGACCCCAAGAACACCATCACATGCCCCCAACTCACCGTCCGGTTCCCCTCAGAAGAAGGCAACTTGATTTCGCTTAAAACGCTTTCTCTCCATTATGCATCAACCCCCAAACTGCATATCCATTCGGGCAGTGTCAACTGCAAAGTGCAATATTTGCAGGGCCTTGCGCGCGAGTTCAAGTCGCTGCAGGCCAAATGGATCCCCACGTTGCCCGTTATCCAAAAGGCAGCGCCTCCTCTTGACGACATTGAGTATCACCGAGCCCAGCACCAACTGCGAGCCCAACAACAACAGCAACAGGCTTCCATCCTCGACGCGCCGGCATTCGAAGTCAAGGTGTCCTATATCGGCATGCAAATAGTCCTGCCCGGTGCCGTGGGCAAGATTGACGCGGACTTGGGCGACTTGCGCATGGTGCTGAAAAAATCTGGCAAGTCGGTGGTTGACTTGTTCACGGTCCATGTGTCGCGAGACATGAGTGACGTTAACCCGTCGCTGGGCCACTTGTCGGTGATTCACAAGGCCAGCGATTCCAAGCCGGTAAGTACTTTTATTTATTTTTATTTTTTTATTTTTTTTTTTTTTTTTTACGGATGTCCTTGTGGAGGTATGAACCTAACTAACTGTTTTAGACTAAACCATTGCTTTCTGTGAAACTTTCGTCGGCGGGTGTGCCGACGCTGGTCAGCCTTCATAACTTGGAAATAGAGTACCATGTCAGTCTTTTGAAATTGTTTGAAAGCGACGACAGCAACGAACCTTTGCCGGACTCATCTTCTCCGCCTCTTGAGAAACTCTTTCATGAAACGTACCTGTCCGACAGCACCTCGACAGTGCGCGACGCTGAGCTACAAATACCCATCCAACTCCAAGAATGCGTCATTGGATTGTCGCCCTTACATTTGCCTTCCCACGCATGCCTCATCATTACAAACGGCAATGCCAACATTAAGCTCTCACAAATGACTGGAGATATACAGGCCAACCTGGAAATCGGGCATGCGTCGCTCATGATGATTGACGATAAAAAGTACCTGTCGTCCATGGGTGGCGCGCCTACTCATGAGCGGGGCGGCGGCAGCCGTGACCGGTCCCCAAAACACGATTTGGCGCTGCGGTACCTGAGCCAGGGCTATGTGTCTCTAGCCATAATCACGGGGTTGAACAATGAGGCCAAGGTGGCCTCGGACAAGGTTGCGCAAAAGACGTTTGTCAATCTCAATTTGGTGGTCGATAGTGTGTACATGAAGTCAAGCGCTGACTCAACTCACAGTCTGATCCAGTTGCTGAATGACTTGAAACCGCTTGTGGAGCCGACGCAGCCGGACTTGAAGTACAGAACGTCCTTGCCGAGGCCAATTAATCTTATGGACAACATTGATCCTCAAAAGTTCAGTGCGACCAACAACTTGCGTGGTATTGAAGATGAGACTGATTTTGTGAATGATGACGTGCCTACCAACCTTGAGTTTGTTGAAAGCTATTACAATGACCAAGCGGGCCGGTCTCAGTGGACGGCGTCGTCCTCTGGGTCGCTCAACACAAGCTATTCCAACACTGATCTCTTGCTTGAAGAAGACCTGAGCGCTATGGTTGCAAGAAACAACATTGACAAGCGGAGCAACCAGTCTGACCACCAAGTCGTTGACTTCAACAGCACGTCGCAACGGCTGGCAAGCTACGAGCAACGCGTCAAGTCGCACGAGCCTGTACTCAATTTCAGTGAAAACCATTTCGGGTCGGGCAAACAGGCAAAGAAGAGCCATTCGGTGGCCACGACAACAACAGCTGGTCAGCCCCCAAATTTGAGCTCGTTACCGGAAGAAAGTTCTCGGCATGTCAGGTCATTCCCCCATAGCATGGATCACCCTGACGACAGCAGTGATTCAGTGAGCGAAAGCAATAGCATTCGGGACTCGTCATTCAGTCATTTGGGCGGGACCAGTGATCCCAACTCGTTTGGAACTTATGCGTCCACGTCTTCTACGTTGGCAAGAGCGCCGATATCTCTTGATTTCAAAATCAAGGATTTCACGTGGGACATGCATGACGGCTATGACTGGCGATATACCAGAGACATGATCACCAAGGTCGTGTTTAGAGTCGAGTACGAGGCGCAAGAGATTAGAAAGTTCCAGTCCCTTGATGAGGAAGAGTACCAAAACACAGTGAAGCAAGGTGTGGCCAAAAAGGCAGCTGGCGAGATTCACAGTGACGACGAGGACGAAGACCTGGAAGTTTCCGAAGATGGCGAAGACGTTGTAGCCGACGTTTTGTTCAACTCTATTTACATATCAATGTCAACACACCAGGCCTCGAATGACCTTCGCCGAATGATCAACAAGGAAATCAACGACGATGTCAGTGATACAATGAGCGTGACGTCGACGTCAAACAACACGACGTCATATGCAACCAATGTCAGCGGCAACCAAAGGGTCGCTAGCACGCCTTACAAGCCTTCACCCTCTTTGGCCCGCGAGCTTCGCAAGGCAGGCGGCTCCAAGTCCAAGCTCAAGCTGAAGCGGTCCAAATACCACAAGGTCCGCATCCACCTTTCGGACATTCACGGCAACGTCAGTGTATTCGCCGGCGTCAACGACCCTCCCGCACCATCCCCCAACCAGTACCTGCTGAACCGCATTGACCTCAGTGTGACTGACGCCGAGATCCTTGATAATGTGACAACGTCGACTTGGAACAAGTTCTTGACTTACATGCGCAGTGCGGGCGACCGCGAGGAAGGGGCCAGCATGTTCCATTTCATTATTGAAAACGTCAAGCCAGTCCCCGAAATTGCGACCTCGGAACTAGTGCTCAATGTGTTTGTGTTGCCCTTGAGACTCCATGTGGACCAGGACACACTTGACTTTATTACGCGGTTTTTCGAGTTCCAAGACGACCGATTCGACTCGCTCGTGGCCAACCTCCAAGACGAAATTCCGTTTATCCAAAAGATTGATGTCAGAGCAGTCAAGGTCAAACTGGATTACAAACCCAAGAAGGTTGACTACGCCGGTTTGAGGTCGGGCCATACTACAGAGTTTATGAATTTTTTCATCCTCGAAGAAGCCGAAATGACCTTGAACCACGTCAAGCTTTACGGCATTTCTGGTTTCCCACGGCTCAACAAGATGCTGAATGGCATCTGGATGCCCGATATCCGCAGCAACCAGCTCGGCGACGTGTTGGCCGGCTTGGCCCCCGTGCGGTCGATTGTCAGGCTAGGCAGCGGGTTCAAGGACCTTGTGGTTGTCCCCGTGCGCGAGTACAAGAAGGACGGGCGCGTGATGCGCAGTATCCAAAAGGGCGCGTGGATGTTTGCGCGCAACACGACGAGCGAGCTCATCAAGTTTGGCGCCAAGCTGGCGGCGGGCACGCAGACGATCCTCGAGAACGCGGAGCAGGTCATGGGCGGAACCGGGTCGGCGGGCCGGCAGCCGAAAAGCCGATCGTCGGCGCCTTCTGCATACGTGGACGAGTTCTCTAGCGACGAAGATGAAGGTGTGTATGAACAAACTGTTTTGCGAGACAGGCGCGCCGCCTTGTCTGACGAGGACGACTTTGACACTGCCAGCAACAGCACCGTCCAACCAAGACGCGGTGTGCGCTTCCCCGACGAAGAGTCAGTCAAGTCCAGGCGCAGCCAGCGCCGCGGCCAAGACCACGCTGCAGCCCCGTCCAGCCCCGGATCCCTGTCCTCTGCCGACCCGGACGCAGCCCAGGCGGCATCCGGCGGCACAAGCGGCAGCAACGCCGTCAGCCTCTACGCCAACCAGCCCGTCGGCGTCCTGCAAGGCATCTACAGCGCCTACGGCAGCATGGGCCGCAACCTCTCCATCGCCAAGCACGCCGTCGCCGACATCACCGCCCAGGCCGCCGAGACCGGAAGCGCGCAGGGCGCGGCCATGGCAGTCATGCGCGCGGCGCCCATTGCGATTATAAGGCCCATGATTGGGGCCACGGAGGCAGTGAGCAAGACGCTGCTGGGGGTGACGAACCAGCTTGACCCGGACCAGATTGGGTACGTGCAGGAAAAATACCGGACGCAGCAGGCCCAGATGCAGCAGCAGCAGAAACAGAAGAAGCAACAGCAGCAAGGTGTACAAGCTGGGAGTGGAAGAGCGTCGCCGTCGTCGTTGGCGGGCAGTAGGAATAGAAAGTAAAGTTTTTAAATTGATTAATGATTTTGGTTTTCGTCTTGAATTGAAAATGCAGTACAGTAAGGCATGAGAGCTCTGATTGATGTTGTTCCTGAATCCTAATACCTACAATGAGCATTTTTGTGCCTAGGAACCTACATAACTAAGTTAAGTATCAAAAGCCCTTATACCAAAACAGCCAACTGTTAGTAAGATTTAAACTCTTCAATTCAATAAGAATTAATAGATAATTGTGTATACTTCATTATCTATATTGACATTCCAGAATCGAAATTTCCAATTGTGCACTTTTATTGGAGCCTCAGCCTAGTGAATAATACCTATTTCCTCGATTTAAGTATCATAATTGACCGACAAAACAAGGTATATAGTCACGTGAGTAACTCTTTTGTTTGGGTTTTGGTTACCCTGCAATACTAAAGCCCTACCCCTACCCTAAATATTCAACTGGCCGGCACTGAAAAAGTATAAAAGGCGAGCTCTCCCACCCCCCTTTTACCTGGTTTTTTTTTCCCCTTTTTCTTCTTCATACTTACCTAGAAACGTTACCGGAGATCATAAAGTCCGTGTGACTGAGGGGTTGGTCGGCATTGCACAGCGCTGACTACAACTCTTTGCCGGCAGTCTTCGGGCTGTTCGGGTTTTTTAATTTTTGATTTCTCTCTTTCTTTTCAACTCTGGATTATTTGTGTGCTTTATGCATGTCAGTTTTCAAGAGTTGGATAAGGAAAGTGTGTGGGGTTGCTGGATCTTATGGCCTCTGTCGCCTGTAACCAACTTGGTTGGTATGAAGAAGAATTAGATTATATTTATTCAAGCAGCGGCGTCTTTTGTCGCGTTAATACATTTTTTTTCTTGTTTACAAACTATCAATCCTTCGTAGTCAGTTGAAGTGAGCACTGAAATGAAACAGCGAGGGTATGGCATTTGCCTACTTGTTACATAATCACTCTACTACTTCTTGGAATCCCTGCGCTACGGAAAGCCCTTGCGCTTTTATGAATTTCTACGCCACCGTCAAATGGATCAGTCCCGTGACCAAGCAGTAGCAACTTGACTAGCAATCAGTTCAAATAAAAGTGCAATAGGCATATAAACCAGTTTCCTTCTTCTTTTTCGCACTACCTACAATCTCTCCCCACACTTCAAGTTATAAAAATACAGCCATCAACGTGAACAAGCACAGCCATACCCGCCTCCAGTGCTTCACGGACACGAGCAACAAACAATTCCGATCACACTCAGCACAATGCCACGGACGGTCCCACACCTCGGTCCCGATACATCCAGCCCCTAGGTGACTTGCCTGATTCTATTACATTGGAAGAGTACTTCGAGAAAACATAAGAGCAAATCCAGGAAGTAAGAGAGAAATGTGATCCAGCAGACGTCATTCGGGACCTTCTCTTCCCACGAGGTACATACGACCCTTCAAAATACGATTTGGATGCTTTGGACGAGCATAATATACCCCAAGACCCCAAAGAGGCAGAAGAGATTGGTCGCTACCTGACCGTACGACATCTGGAAAAGTCTGAAGCTAAGTTTAGAAATCTAGAGCGCTTGACACGACGATGGCGCGTCTGGAACACGAACCTGAAATGAGGAGAAAACTGGACCAAGTCTTTTGCCTGGAAAAGAAAAGGATAGCTCAAGAGTTAAAGGAAAAAGCTAGGAAAACAATAAAAGGAAAGAGCTTGCCTTAGTGGAAAAAAGAACAGCCGAGATGATCAAGGAAAAAGAGAAGATAAGTTTGATGAAGGGAGCTGGAGTTGGTGGAACAAGAAGAAGTTAAATGGAAGAAACTAACGGAGGAACAAGAGAAGAGACTCAAGGAGCTGGAGGCAAAGGCGAACAATAGGGATTGACACTCAAGTATCCAATGTAGAAATACCAAATGGCTATTCGAGTCTGGTGCAAATTGAATTGATCAAACCAAACCGTTCCATTTGACTGAAGTTGCTGGACCAGGCACGTCACGTGTTTGTTCTGTTCCGCTCTTCGGTCGGGTAAATGCCGCTATATAGCGCACGGCTGAAAACACATAGTAATGTGACAGCAAGATGGGGTAAGGGGTAAATGCTTAACTCCCGTTAGCGCCGGTAAACTGCAGTAAGTGCCGCCTATGAGAGCGCGTTCCGTAACTCAGCAGTGTCATCCGTGCCTTGACAAGGTCGGTCCAGGTGGAAATTGCCGATGGCCAGGATGGAAATGCCAACGGCGTCGGCGAAAGCCATTTCTTTCCCCCACCACGCGCGACCGTTTTGGCCTCGTGTCTGGCACAAAGCGTTTTTGCTGACATTTTTGGATTTAGCCTCGCATGATACGCCAAATACCGCCGGAGATACCGGTGCTAGAGACGTTTTTACCGCGGACCGCGGCAAC
The DNA here is from genome assembly GCA_030566025.1 of Geotrichum cucujoidarum. Classification (NCBI taxonomy): domain Eukaryota; kingdom Fungi; phylum Ascomycota; class Dipodascomycetes; order Dipodascales; family Dipodascaceae; genus Geotrichum; species Geotrichum cucujoidarum. The sequence goes on from JAJMHN010000125.1 coordinate 24,908, forward strand.
TCACGGGCCCAGAAGGACATAACGGGGCAGAGACCGACTCCACAACATGGCCCCTCGTCATGATAAATAATCCCCCAATTTCCGTTTTATTTCCTCCGTAATTTTTTTTTTTCTCCAGAAAACGCTCACGTTTTGATATTCTCTCTGCCTTGTTAGCATCATCGCGAAAGCCTTTGTCCAACTTACTTCCATCTACTCTGAATTCCCGACTCGTTCCAAACTTTTCTCCCAACTATCATTCATCAAACATGACGATCGCTCAACGTCTCACGGTCTTTTTTGGATCTATCGCTCACTCGCTGTCTTTGGACAAGCTTGAGATCGTTCCCCGGGCTTCGATTGGAGTCAACCAGGACGGTATTATCGTGTTCTTTGACAAGAAGTCGGCTTCCGCTCTGGATGCTGCCAAGGCCTATGGCGTGCCCGAAGAGCTTGTCACTGTTGTCTCTGCTCCTCACACGTCATCCTTCTTCTTTCCTGGATTCATCGATACTCACATTGTAAGTAGAATCACACGCCAAACCTGTTTCTGCAATACTAACTCCCTTTTTAGCATGCCTCTCAATACCCCAACAACGGAATCTTTGGCAAGAGTACGCTTCTTGACTGGCTCGAGACTTACACGTTTCCTCTCGAGTCCTCCTTCAAGGACTTGAAGCGCGCAGAATATATCTACTCAAAGGTCATCCAGCGCACGCTTTCTCATGGTACCACTACTGCTGCCTACTACGCTACTGTGCACGCTCCTGCTACAAACCTGCTGGCTGACTTGGCTCTCAAGCTGGGACAACGTGCGTTTGTTGGCCGCGTTTGCATGACACAAAACTCGCCCGATTTTTACAGAGACGAGTCTGAGGAGGAGGCTCAAAAGGCCGACCTTGCTGTCATTGAACACATCAAGTCTATTGATCCCACGTACGAGCAAGTTTCTCCCATCTTCACACCTCGCTTTGCTCCCACGTGTACCCACGACTCCATGAAGTGGATGGGAGACATGATGAAGAAGACAGGCATCCCCTGCCAAACGCACATTTCCGAGAACGAGGGAGAGATTGCTTGGGTCAAGGAGCTGTTCCCCGAGAGCAAGTCGTATGCTGATGTGTACGACAAGGCCAACATTCTGACTGACAAGACTATCTTGGCCCACGCCATTCACTTGAGTGAAGACGAAGTGAGTCTAGTCAAGGAGCGCAACTGCGGTATTTCACACTGCCCTGTCAGTAACTCGTCTATTACCAGTGGCGAGGCCCCTATCCGCAGCTATTTGAACAAGGGCATCAAGGTCGGTCTTGGTTCTGACTGCTCTGGTGGATTCGCGCCTTCCATTCTAGAAGTCGCCAAGCATGCTCTGCTTGTCTCTCGCCACTTGACCATGACCACCAAGCAGAACGTTGACAAGCTCAGTATCGAGGAGGTGCTTTACCTGGCCACCGTTGGTGGTGCCAAGGTCTGCAACTTGGAAAACTCGCTTGGTAACTTTGAAGTTGGCAAGAAGTGGGACGCGCAGCTCATTGACCTCGAGGCAAAGGACTCCCCCATTGATGTCTTTGACTGGCAGCACCCTAGCAAGTCCCAGGAAGACACCTATGAGAGTATTATGGACAACTTGATTGCCAAATGGCTCTTTAATGGTGACGACCGCAACACGACCAAGGTCTGGGTTGGCGGCAAGCTGGTCTCTTCTAGAGATTAGAACACTTTGACGTACGAACTGCAATGATTTATTTATTTCCATAGATTGTAATATTAAATTGAAAAAATACAAAAATAGAAAACAATTACTCTAACCGCTGGCAAAATGAGTTTGTTTAACGATTTGGTTTTCGCGTGAATTTGGGAACTTTGGGTGAGGTTTGTTGAGACGCGACTTTACGCGTGTTTAGGGCTTTCCCAATATAGAAATTATAATTTGTCGCGCAAGACGCGTCGCCATCTTTCTTTTCCTTTCACCTTATTATCTTTTTTCTTTTAATTCCCTTTTTTTTCAGTTAACATTTTGAAAAAACTTATTTGCTACCTGACTTCCATTCATTCGCATTGAGAAAACAGTTTTGAGATCCTTTTTTTGCATCTCAGCTCATTAATTGTTATTCTCACTATCATACAAAGCCAAGCATGTCGTCTCCCATTAGCAAACCGCGACGACCAGTCATGAACACCTACGGCCGCAAGGTGCAAACAGACGCGCAGCCAGGTGACACCCAAGTTGCTTCCTCGGCTGGCATGGGCACGCAAATGCAAGACGACGACTTCTACGACGACCTTGAGTTATCCAAGTCTCTTTTGGCGCCAAAAAGACGCGACGTGCCTACTGGTTTGTCGCGCCTTCAGTTGGACCTTACTCAGGTCATTGGCACAGAGGAACCCGAAGAAGAAGAAGAAGACGACGATTTTGACATTCCAGCTCCACTGACGCCAAGGTCAAAACTAAAAGCTCAGTTGAGTCGGTTTGACTCGGGGCTCTCAAGCCCAACGCGACCAAGCCAACCAGTTCGCGCACAACCATTTGAATTTATTGACGAGGAGAGCGAGCAAGAATCCGAGGGCGAAAAAGAATCTGACGAAGCATTTTTAAGCAGATTTAGAAGCAAGTTTTTGCCTTCAGAGAAATCAGCGTCCGAGCCAAGTAGCACAGATGCTGTCGCGCTTGAACAAAGCGCACCAACACAGACTGCTCAAGTGGTTGAACGCGCTCCTTCCCCTGTGAGCGCCAAACCACCAGTTGCTCAAGCTGCAAAGAAACCTGAGCCAGAACTTACTAGCACTGCTGCCTCGAAATCTAAATCAACCATCTACGACCTGGAAAATGGTTCAAGTGACAACATCACCGACGATAGTGATGACGATTTCCTTTTCGCCAACACGAGCTCTAAAACCACTTCTGCGCCTACAGTGACTGAGTCAGAACCTGTTGTCCCAGTAGACGACCTGGATGAAAGCATTGACCACAATATGGACGAAGACGCGCTCTCGCAGCCACAGCCAGCTTCAAACAAAAAGGTGAGTCCCTTGAATTTAAAGAATCGCCCTGATCTAATACTAACATTTATGAATAGCTCTCGAAAAAGGAGCTCGAGGAAATGGAACGTGAAACTCAGCGCATTAGACGTGAAATGTATACCGAGCCTGCCGTGCAAACCACAACCAAGAAGTTTTCAGCTGCTTCTTTCATCAACATGTTCAAGGGAAACAAGAACAAGCCGACTCCTGTCCCTTTGCCAGTCGAGCCTGCCACACTCACATACAACGATGCTCTTGACGCGTAAGTGCCTAAAATTCTACATTGTGTGATGATGATAGCTAACTTTTATTTAGGATGAGCCCCAAGGAGCACGTAACTCCGGTTACTAGTCCCATGGCGTCTGACGATGAGGACTTGTTTGCGGTCAAAACACCAAGCAAACCTGAAGCCAAGCTTCTTTCTTCGTCGCCGTCTGCTCCTTCAGTTCCTCGTGTTACTTTGGAAGCACCACTAGAGGCTTCTAAAACCCCACAAACACCTACTCCGTCAAAAAGCAAAAAGCACGTTCGAATCCAGGCTCCCGGTAGCTCCCCTCTTTCTGCCAAGAAGTTTGAGGGCCCTGCATGGCGCGCTAGCTACCTGTCCAAGTTTGGCCCCAAAAGCCCTCATCGCAAGGGCCAACCTGCTGAAAAGACAATTGAGCTCGACAGCGATTCAGACGACCTGGAAATCCTACCTCCTCAACCAACCAACGCAATGCGCAAGCTTGCTGACTTGGCTCGTATCCAGTCGGTCCCCAGTAGCCTCAAAGCCAAAACTACTCCTACCAAACGCCAGGACGTGACCTTGATTCAAAGTATCAAGGCGAAGCAAAGGGAGCAGATTCTGCGCGACCGTCAGGAAAAGGAAGCCGAGCTCAAAGCCCGTGGTAAAGTAGAGTTTACCAAGGAAGAGGAAGAAGAAGACATGAAGGAAGAATTGTGGGACCAAGCTAGACGCGAGGCTGAGCGCATCAGAAAGAGGGAAAAGGAGCTTGCCAAACAAGAACTCGACCACGAAGGTGCCATGAACAGTGATGGCGAAGAGGCCGAGTTCAACCCGGATGTGGAGGAAGAAGATGACGATGAGGAGGCTGATTATGAAGATAGCGACTCTGAGCTTGTTGTCAATTTCCACGATGCTGAGGCAGAAGATGCTGGAGACGAGGAGGAGAATGACGAGGACGACGAAAACGGGGATGAAGACATGGCCGACAATGACGTGGAAGAAGGAGAAGAGAAGCAGAAGGTGGAGAGTGTCATACCCGCCCCTTCAGAAGCTCCCGTTCCTATTCCTGCAGATGCGTCTGTTTCTGACAATGAAGATGGTGAGGTTTCTTTGACTTTCAAGAGCACCAAGCGAAGACGTGGACCTATTGCCAACGACGAAGAAGAAGACGATGGAGGTTCCAAGCCAGGTCTGCCAACTAGCATGCCTACTGTTCCCGGCGCTCCTTCTGACGGCCTTCTTTCCATGTCCCAGCTCTTCCAAGATTCACAGGCCCCAGCGGGTGCAATGAATACGCAAACCGGAGGTGACAAGCTTAGAGCCGCAGCCAATTTCTTCCCTACCCAAGAGGGCGAATTTTCTGTCCCCATTGCTGAGCCGAAGCCAACCGCGCCTGCGCCTGCTACTCAGACGTTTGTGATTCCTACCCAGCCTCAGAAGGATGAGCTTGAGGTCGATGCCCCACCAACTCAATTGTCACAGTTCCCTGCTCCTACTCCCATGTCTCAGAACAAGCGCCTTTCTTTAGGAAACATTTGGGAGAGCAGCGATGAAGAAGAAGAACAGGTAGTGAAGGCACCGCCACCTGCTCCGGTCCAGGAAGAACTCAGTGCACCTAGCGAGGCCGCTGTGGTGGCTGCACCTAAACTCCGCAGACTCAAACAACGCAGAGAGTCCGACAACGAAGAGGAAAGCGCTCGTGTTCCCAGTGATGCCCCAGTCAAGCCCAAGAAGAAAAAGGCAGCTGCCAAGTTCAGCCGTGCCCAGGCTCGCGAGATGGCCGATGAAGAAGCCGTTGAAAGTGACGATGAGTGGGCCGGACTGGGCGGTAACAGTGACGACGAGATGGACCCCCAGATGGCCGCCGAGCTTTTGAAGATGGTTGACGATACCGGCAACGGCAACGAAGGCGCTGCAGACTTGCAAAAGCTTTTTGCCCAAAAGGAGCGCAACCAAGACGAAGAACTCGTCAACAAGCTTTTGCAGGACGTTGCTAATGGTGGATGGCGCAAGAAGCGCATGGCGAATGGAAGCCTGCTTGACGGACTTTCTGATGAGGAGGACGAAGAAGAGGACCGCCGCCGCAATGCTTACCGCATGCGCAAGGCCAAGCAGGAAGCCAGGCGCCGGGGCAAACTTATCGGTGGCAACGATGAACTCAGCGCCATGTCCAGAAACCCCAAGGCCAAGGCGTTCTTGGAGGCCATTGCCCATGACAGCAGCTTCCTCGACTCCAAGACATATTTTGCCGACGAGGTGAGCGACGAGGAAGAGAATGAAAGTGACAAGGAAGACAACAAAAAGGTTGTATTCAGTGAAGACTCGCAGAAGCAACAAGAGGCTTCAGTTACTGAGAACGAAGAGTCCCAAAACATCTCTGGCGACAAGGTTGCCAGTGGCAGCTCTTCCCCCTCCTCTGCCACTGTTTCCTCCATGGGCCCACCCCAGCTCAAGTCTGCCATGGCCAAACCCGCCTCCACGCTTAAGGACAATTCCGCTACGGCGGTGCCGCGCAAGAAGCGCAAGCTCACGACTGAATACATCCGCCAGACGCTCTCGTTCATTGACGAGGATAGCAATGCCCCCACCGCCGCGGACGCCGCGTGGGAGCCCAGCAAGACCCTGGGCGAGGCCATTGAGCAGGCGGACCTGGTCAGCGACGACGACGAAGTCGACATGGACATGCTTGGCGGCGGTGAGAGCATGCTGGGCGAGCCCGACGTGTTTGCCAAGCCTGCGCTGCCCGGTAGCAGCAGCCGCATCGTGGACCGCCGGCAGCAGCGCAGCGCCCTGCTCTCGAGCGGCAGCGGCGGCGCCAGCCGGTCCGAGTCCGTCGTCGACCTGACCCGCTCGCGCCGTCCCAGCGCCGCCAACGATGATGATGACGACGACGACGGGATCGTGTTCCGGGGCACGTCGTTCTCGAGCTTCGCCGCCTCGTTCAAATCCACGACCTCCTCTGCCGACGCCGACGACGCGGCGGCCGCGGCCTCGGCCACGGCGTACAACACCAGTTACGCGACCGTGACCGTCGGTAGCGTGTCCACGGGCGCGTCCGGTAAGGCCTCAATCAACTACCAGGCCAAGCGCAAGCTCGGCGTGGGCCTCAAGCGTGGCGTCGGTGCCGCCGGCATGGAGAACGCGGCGCTGCGTATCAAGTCCAATGCAGTCAAGCAGGCCATCAAGCAGCGCCAGCAAAACTCGATATTTTCCCAGGGATCTTGGGATTAAGATCATCTAGAACCCATTTGCTTTTTGTTTTTTTTTTATAACTTTATTTATCGCTTGTTTTAATTGTTTGTCTGTTTTTATTTCTTGTTTTATGTTTTAATGAATTTTATACTTGTATTGTACTTCTGAGCTTGTACTAGAGACCGAAAAAAAAAGGTGAATGAATAAATATGTAAAATGTATGAAGTGGAAAATGCTAATATTAAATCGCCTGATTGAGGGCTTGCACCAGTGCACGCTCATCAAAGTACTCAGCCGGGTCCGCTTGCTGTGTCGGCGGCGGGCTCTTGGACTCGATCGAGGACGTGTAGACTGTTGACCGCAGCGAGGACGCCGACGCAGCGGGCCGTAAGTAAGTCGCCATGGCGGATTTCTCAGGCGGCGTTGTCAGCGAATGCATGTATTGAGACGAGGACAAGGTACTGGTGCTCCTGCTGGGGGCGACGGGGACCGCAGGGGTGGAGAGCGCCGCGCGAGGGGAGGACGTGCAAAGGGTGGTCTGTGGTTTCAATGCAGGAGAAGGTGGGTTGGCGGCGGTTTCAGTGACGCTCGGGAGCGGTGGTGTCTGAGGAGACGAAGTGTCACCTCGAAACTTGCTGAAAAAGCTAAACGTCGACCACTTGTTGGACGCTGCGGGGGCCAAGTTGGGCCGTTGGGGGCTGCCCATAGAAACACTACGGAACGAGTTGCTGTTGCCGGTGCCGCCGTTTGACTTGGGCCTGAGCGACACAAACGACGACTGCTGTCGCAGGTTATTTGCAACCGCGGCAGACAGTAGCATTTTGCTTCCGGCCTTGTTGCTGGTCTGCTGGCTGGCTGGAAATGTAAACTCTGCCGAGATGTTGGCCACTTCGGACTTGCTGCCCCTGCTGGCCGTTCCGTACGTCGAGGGCCGATAGTGCGACGTGATTTCCGGCATGTTGAGCAAATCGGCGTGATTGCTCGGGGTGAGGAAGGGACTGCCGGGAGGTTTCAAACTGGCGACGTCGACTCCAGAAAAGATGCTATCATGGGACGTGGTGCGGCGGAGTTTTGGCATGGGGGAGTAAACGATTCCATAATCCTCGTCCTCTTCCATCATCATGCGAGGCGATGTTGGGTAATGCGAGTACATGACAGGCTCAAGGACAGGGATGTCGTCCTTCATGAGGTTCCTCAGACCGGCGTCATGTGAAATCAGTTTGCGGACCGTGTTTTGCTCAGCTCCAAACAGGGTGTAGGTGTCTGATAAGTTGTCGGACACTTCGTCTCCTGCATATGTGTCACTATCGTCCTCACGGGCCTCGAGTGAGAAAGATGGGCGCTTGGACAACCTCGAGTCGCTATGGGCAGAAATTGGCGCCTCTGCCTCTAGCGACCTTTCAGATGACGGTGCAGCTATTGCTTTAGTGTCAATAGTGTTGTAAGTAACTTGGCGCTGGTTATAGTCTGGCGTGCTCTGATGGTTTGGCTGGAAATTCGAAGGCACGACATGGAAATGATGGTGGTGATGGACTTCTTTGGAATTGCCGTGAGAGCTGGAATCGCCCTGGGGTTGAGACCGCAGATCATTGATCTCTTCCTTCAATGCATACAGTTGGTGCTTCAAGTCAACAATTGTCGACTCAAGCGTCTGGTTCTCGCTGAGAACCTTTTTGACAAAGCCTTGAATAGGCCCCTCACGAGCAGTCTCCCTCTTCAAATCAGGGTTCTTGTTGTTTTCAATAGACTGTTCCAGTTTCTCATACTGGACCGTGAGGGTTTCCAGCAGCCGTTCCGTCTTGCGCCACCTCGTCTCGGCCATTTTACGTTCCTTGTTTGCAATTTGGAGCTCCTGCTGAAGGTTGTCGCGTGCCGACTCGAGTTTGGAAATCTGGTCATCCTGGCTCTTGATGCGGTTGGCGTGGTGGCTGGCCTTGGCCAGCTGTGATTGTTGTTCTTGCACAGTGAGCGTTAGCTGTTCGACTTTTGCGTCCGAGATGAAAAGAGACTCGCTTGCATCGTTCAGTTGTTTTTCTAGTTCCGTAGATTTTAGAGCTGTCGTCTCCTCGAGCGCGGTTTGTAGTTGGGCTTCACTGCTGGCGAGTTTGTCGTGCTCGACTTGTTTACTCTTTTCCGTCTCGGCAATGTAGTCTTCATGTCGAATGAGCAGAGCACGGCCTACCTCTGCTGCCGTCTTCACTTGCTTCTTGAGGGTCTGTATTGTCTTTAAGCGGTTGGCACATTCCGTGCAATCCGACCCGCTGTCGCTTGAGCTGCCGTTCTTGGAAGACATGTGCTTGCTTCCTTGCAGAATGTCTTCTAGAGGGTTCTCAGCAAGATAAGCGCTCAGCGAGTCATTCTTCTGGACCTCGTCGTAGTATTTATTCGACGGCATGTGTGGCTGCTATGCGCGCGTTACCGAGCTGAAATGAACTGTTCTTGTCGAGTCGTAAGTAAATGCAAAGAAATGAAATGTCGCGTAAAGTTGGAGAAGGTATGGTACTGTCAGGCTACCATGCAATAACCGCAAGTCTGTCGAGAGTCCTTGAGAACAGCCTCTGCTTTTGTATTTGTTCGTGTGTTCCTGTTGTGGCGTGAAGAAGGTGTTGGGATTCGAAATTTAGTTGTAAACAATGCCCTTGCCAAACGGGTTTCAAATAAACAAGGCCAAGTGGAACTGTGCACTGGGATTCTCAACTCAACTCCAGCTGTACCAGCAGTTTTAAAAATCATATTTAACGGAAAAAATTAAGAGAAAATACATATGAGTTTTAGCGGGACTTCAAACAGTTCCTACATTTCATTCACGACTTGAGGAGCCGCTGCCAGTGGTAACACTGCCATTTCGGACTCCCAAACTAGTTTCAGCGTTGGAAAGTGTAGCGTTCTCATTTAGGCCATTCCACTTCTGTTCTGGGCTTCCAAGTCCGTAAGTAACTATCTATCAATCCATCTGCTCCGGGGTGGCTGGCTTTGACTGGGGTTCCCGCGTGCAACGCGCGACACGCGAACTCAAACCTTGCACACCCAATAATTACCCACTATCGAATTACCAAAATCAACAACCAAACCATCAAGTCAAAACCAAACGCTGTAAATCATGAAAATGTCTATACTGTTCTATATTACCAAATTTAAAACCGTTATCCAATGACGCCTTCCTTGTCAAACTTTTCGTAGTACTCAATCATGTCCCGCGTGATGCCGCGCTTAAGCTTGCTCAGCGCCTCCTCAAAGTGTCTCGCCATGACATGGTCAATCTCAATATCCTCGTTCATGGCCAGCAGCCCGGCCTCCTGGCACAGCGACACGACCTCCGCTCCCGAGCAGCCTTCCGTCTTGGTCGCAATGCCGGCCATGTCGACGTCCGCGCCAATGCTCATGCGCTTGAACTGGATCTCGAGGATCTTGAGCCTGGCGGCGTGGTCCGGCGGCGACACGTATATAAGACGGTCGAGGCGACCGGGCCGCATGAGCGCGGGGTCGATTACTTCGGGCCGGTTCGTGGCGGCGAGGATCGTGACGCCGACGAGGGCTTCGATGCCGTCCATTTCGTTGAGCAGCGACGTCAGCACGCGGTCGCCGCCGGCCTCGCCCTCGCCACGCGTCGAGCTCAGCGCGTCGATCTCGTCGAAAAAGATAATGCTGGGGCTCGCGGCACGCGCTTTGCTGAAGATCTCGCGGACGGCCCGCTCGGACTCGCCCACAAACTTGTTGAAAAGCTCGGGGCCCTTGACGGCCAAGAAATTCAGCCCGGCCTCGGTGGCAAGCGCTTTGGCGGTGAGTGTCTTGGAGCAACCGGGAGGTCCGTACAGCAGGATACCCTTTGGCGGGTTGACACCCAGTTTCTTGAAGGCCTCTGGGTGGGCGAGGGGCCACTCAATAGTTTCCTTGAGTTTCTGCTTGACTTCTTCCTGGCCACCAATGTCGGTCCAGTAGACCTTGGGCGTTTCCAAAAAGATTTCGCGCATGGCGCTTGGCCGGATATCCAACAACGCCTTTTGCGTGTCAGCCAACGTCACCTCCATCTCACTCTCATCGACACCGGCTGCCAGCCCACGCTGGATCGCGCTCATGACCGCGTCACGGCACAGCGCTGTAATGTCCGCGCCCACATATCCATGCGTTTTCGTCGCCAAGTCCAAAATGTCCTGGTCGCTTAGGGAGTGCGGCATGTTGTTGAGTTGCAGCTTTAAAATGTCGTGGCGGCCCTCGACGTCCGGGATGCCGATTTCGAGCTCTTGGCCGAACCGGCCGGGCCGTCGGAGCGCGGGGTCGATGGAGTTGGGCCGATTGGTGGCGCCAATAACAACCACCTTGCCGCCCACGCCCATGCCGTCCATGAGCGTCAGCAACGTCGACACGACCCTGCTCTCCGCCTCGCCCGAATCGTCACTATCACGTTTTGGCACGAGTGCGTCAATTTCATCAATGAAAATAATCGACGGCTGGTACTTTCTCGCTTCGGTGAAAATGTTGCGCAGGGCGGATTCCGTTTCGCCGAGGTACTTGGACACGATCGAGGGCCCGTTGATGGTCAGCACATGCGCGTTCGTCTCCTGCGCCACGGCGCGCAGCAGCATTGTCTTGCCCGTCCCCGGCGGGCCGTGCAGCAGAAACCCGCGGTCGGGGGCCATGGAGAACCGCTGGAAGAGCGAGGGCCGGTGCAGCGGCAGCTCAATCTTGGCTTTGAGGAGCGCGATCTGCTTGTTGAGCCCGCCAATGGACGAGTAGCTCACAATGCTGGGAATGTCGGCGTTGACCTTGAGGTCGGGGGTGAACTCAATGATGCTCTTCTTCTTGTCGAAATAGTAGACCGGCGTCAGCAGCTCGCTCGTTTCGGAGAAGCCGTCTCCGTTGTCTTCAATGCTGAGTTTAGAGAGGTCTGGGATCTGGCCCACGTCGGTGACCACGAAATCCAAGTTGATGCTACAATCCTCGCTCGTCTCTCCTTGTTCCGCCGTCGGTGCCTCCAAGCTATTCTCAATCTTGAACGCAATTCCCGGCATGACCAGTCCAATGTCATGGAGTATCTTGGTCACCTTGTCATTATAAAGCTCATCGGGGTTGCTCGCCTTTGTCCCCACGCGCACCCGCACCGCGTTCTCCGGCCGCACCGCGTACTTTGAAATCACCACCCTATCGCCCAGCACCACGCCCAGCAGGTTCCTTACCTGCTGGCCCAGCTGCACAATGTCCTGCGGCGTGTTTGGTGGGGCCGCGGTCGCAATCACGACGATCCCGCGCTCGCCCGGTTTCGAAATGAGGACGAGGTCGCCGCCCGTGAGACCAAAGAGCTTGTAGGTGTCCGGGTGCGCGTAGATCTTGAGGAGGGTCTTGGGGGAGGAGGTCGCGGCGGGCCGCACGATCAGGGACTCGGGGACCTTGGGCGCCTTGCCCGGTTTGGCCGTGGCGCCGGCGGACTCGGAGGACCGCAGCGGCGAGCCCGAGGTCGGAGATGTGCTGGACCCGGACGAGGCGGGGGCCTTCTTGGGCGAGCTTGACGGCGAGTTGAGTCCGGCTTTGGCTTTTGGCGGCATTACTAAACTTGTCTGTGGGTTGACTGTTGACGTCAAGTCGCTGCTTGTACTAAAATTTTTTTTTTTTCAACCTCCCAACTCGAGAAAGAAGTGCATCTCGATTTTCGAAACACGAAGTGCACACGCCTTTTTCTCCAATCCTAATCAACACCAAAATTAATTAAATTGCAAACAAGCTATGTAAAAGTTTAATTCGTATCTACACTTTAGGCAGGTTCAGGTGGTTACCATGCTCGCGCCCCTTTTGGACCCTGCTCGTCGAGATGGGCTCGCTGACGCTATGCTCGCTGCCCACGCTCCGCGCACTGATGATGCTTGCGCGCGAGGACGTGCCTCTAACCCCCGAGTGCGTCGACCGCACCGTGCCGCCACCGCCGTAGGTTGTAACGCCACCGCCATCTTCATCGTCGCCGAGCTCGGAGGTGCCGCTGAGCAGGCGCCGGCTGTTGCGGCGCGAGAGCAGCGGGTCGGTCTCTCCACCTTCACCCGCAGCGGCATTGTGCTGCTGCCAGACCTTGCGCGCGTGGCCCAGATACACAAACAGGGCACAGCTCAGCACACCAAAGATCAGCATGGCGCCAAACACAATGCCCAGCAGCACGGCCACACTCGTTTTCAAGTGGAACGGGGGGACAAGGACACCGCCACTGCCGTTGGAAAGCCAGTCCGGGTTGAGGAAGCGGTCGACGTAGAGGACCGTGGTCACGTTGTGGGCGTGGCCGACGTTGCTGTCGCCTCTGTTGAGCACCCTAATCTCATGCCCGTCGCCCTCCACAACGTCGACGAGATAAAGCCCCGTCGTCAGTTCCTTGGCAGAGAGGTGCACCCCTGGCTCGAGCGTCTCTACCGCCGCGCTGTGGTCAAGGAACTCGTCGACCGGGTTCGCGGGGATAATGTGCATGCGCAGCAGCTTGTCAAGATGCTCCGTGTCGGCCGTGATGTTGCCCGCCCGCAACACGCCGTCCGAGGGCGCGAGGATCGTGTAGCTATTGTCCGGGTCCAAAACGTAGCCAAACCCGCGGTCACGCAGCAGGGAGACAAAGATGCCCGTGTTGCCGGAGGAGAGGATGTGCTCGGGGGTGATGTCGACTTGGTAGGGGATGTGCAGGTCGGACACGCCGTGGACGACGCCGGAAGAGGTTAGGATGTTGGGCAGCTCGACGTGGAACGGTGTGTCGCCCACGCCAAGAACAAACCGAGTCCCTGAAAATGTCCGGCCTTGAGTAGACACGGCGTCTTTCTCAGGAGGTTCTAGCGTCTGCACAGTGACGCCGTCGCCATTGTACAATTTGGTCTCAACGGCTTCCGAGTCACTGTAAAACGGCCTTGAAATAATCATGCTTTCCATGACCCCCCTTAGTGCAGTCTCATTGCTCTCTAGGTAAGTCTTGACCAGTCCTAGCCGTTCCCAGGCCAGCGTTGTAGGGAGCAAGACTGTCCACCCCTTTTTTGTGGGCAAGTCAAGGAGGCCCAGGTTGCTGAGGTAGGTTGCGCTTTGCGCGCTTTGAAAGAGGCTGCCAACAGCGAGATCAAGTGCGGGCGGCAGGTCGAGTGAGCCGTGGATGCCGTACACCGTCGTGTTGCCGACCTTGTACCCAGGTGTAGCAACGCGGTCGCGCCCGTTGAGGTATATCGACTCTGTGCCCTCTGAGGCCACTAGCCGGATCCTTTGGTTGCCGTAGCCGAGTTTTTTGTGGTTGGACCTGGTTTCGAGCAGGACGTTCGTATTGAGCACCGTGGTCAAGTCGAGGTCGTGCTGGCCGTAGACGAAATGGTAAAGCGCCGAGTTGGTGGAGGCAATGCGCGGCCCGTCGTTGGGCTGCGGGAGAGGCACAAACACGGTTTGGGGTTCGGTGGAGGTGGTGTTTAGCAGGCGCAAGAGCTTTCTAAACTTGATTTCGTCCACAAACTCGTGTGCGCCGAGCCCGTAGCATATCTTTTCTGGAGTGAATGTTATTAGCGAGTGGAGACTGCCGTTGGGTGTAATAAACGTGTCGTACAAGTGTATAGCGGCGTCGCTAGCCAACACGTTTGTTCTGATTGGGGAGGTACCGTTAATGGCCAGGCCATGGTCAAGTTGCAGTTTCGCGCCGTCCAAAGCCGTCGCAATGACGCTTTTTTTAATAAACGGGCTGGCCCAGAACGAGTCCAAGACGTGCCGGGCAAGCAGCGCTATCCGGTCGTCCTCGCCCCAAGTTGTAGTCAGGTAGCTCAGCTCTGCGTCGGCCAGGCCCTGGAAAGCGGCATCGGTGGGGACCAACAAAGTCGAGTAAGTTTGCAGCATGGGGAACGAGCAATTGAACTCGCGTTCAAACAGGTTTGCAAATATGGTCGTTTGCGGGTTGTTGTTCAAAAAGTCACAGACTGTGGGCGGCGTGTCCAAGAGCTTGTTAACGACTTGCACGAGATTGGACGAAGCCTGCAGATCACACTCAATGATGGATGCGTTACCAACGTGCACAGGCTCGCCCGACGACACGTACACGGGCAACGGGTAGTTGTCGGACTTGTCGAGCTTTGGCCGGTTGAGCTCGACCGCCAGATTCGTTGAATGCAAAAAAGTCTCTGCCACCAGATCTGCTTCGACGGCCGACACCAGCAGCGTCGAGTTGAGTATATGAAACAGCAACCTGTTTTTAGTAACTGCAGTCTCTGGGACATCCTGGAACGCCTCGTTTGTCGGAGCAATGAGTGTAATGTTTTTAGACTCGTTGAGGAGCGGGACGAGCCCCGTCCGTTGCAGGTGCCGCAGGAGCACTGAGAAGCGGTCGGACCCTGCCAAAACGTCGATTACGGAGGTGGACTGGGCATTAGAGTCGGCAGCATGCAGGACGATGAACGAAAAGAAGAGACAGAGGACGGAGCAGTTGACCAACATTGGTCATGGCATGGGCGTGGTTGGTGTTTGGCGATGCAGTTGGTGGTTGAAGTTGAATTGTATTTTTGGTTGTGGAGTGAAAGTTTGGCGGCCTGGAGGTTTATCGTTTGGCGGCCGCATGGTAATTCCGGACAATGCCGCGACTCTACGCTCAATGGCACGTCTAGGACTAGGACTCGAGTCTAGTGTATCAAGAGTTGGATTATGAAGTACTATATAAATAAACAGGGTCAGCTTTAGGTCTGTTAGTGGCTCTCGGTCGAGGTAGTCTCAACGAGGTTGCCCAGGGTCCACCATCCAGCGACAAGACCGAGAATGACAAGCAGAGTCGAGCGGTCCTTTTGCGAAAGCTCCTCAAAGGCGTCGGGATGCGAGGGCAGCTTGCCGCCCTCAGTACGACCCGCAGCATCAGTTGTTGCGAGAATGTCGGCATCGGCCATGGACGACGCAGTGCCCTGCTCACTCACATGGCTCAACAGGGGCTTTTCAAACTCGGCGGTGAGCTTGGCCTTGCCCGCCGAGTGCTCGTTCAAGACAGGGGAGGTGCCGTAGTTGTCGGGGAGAATGGGGATCTTGACGGAAGGACCAACTTCTCTAGGAACGTAGTTGGCATGGGGTAGTTTGTAAAAGTCAATGGTGGAGTCGTCGCCCTTGGCCATTCTGCGCGCAGTGAGCGAGAAGCGGCGGGTGTAGGCGGCGTTGATGGAGCGGATAGAGCGAATTGACATGCGAGCAGACATTTTGAAGGGCAATTGAATGGAATTGAATGGAGTGGTGATGAGGTGGATGAGTCGTGGAATGGGTTCAAGGTGCGGTTGGCGATTGGCGGGGCAGGGACGCAGTAGTCGACCACAACAGAATAGATTATATAAGATTGCATTGCTTATAAATGATGAGTAATGTTTATGTAATTTAGATGGTATTGATTAGTAATATGAAAGCACGTGCCGGGGTTTTCCCGGTCGAGTTTTCCGAAATCGCCAAACGAGAATCATCCATTGATTGAGCCTTTTACGAGTCCACGCTGCTTGCCGTTGAAGGTGTAATTGCTGTAGGGAACAGTTCAAAAACGCAAACTCCAACCTGAAAAACGCGGCATTTAAGTAATCATTAACTAGCCACTCAGTGTGCGCATGAACCACAGACAGATGAGGTTTTCAATGCAAAGCGAGCTAAGAACTTGGAGTTGCTTGTTGCATGAAGAACGGGTTTGTAGTCAAGACTTTGATGCGTGCAATTGATGTTAGAACTGGTGTTTCTGTGCCACAGTAGCTTTGCCACCGCACGCTCTTCAACTGGCGTTCAATTGGCGTTCAATTACAAAGAACAGGCCGCCATATTCTTGACCAGTGATTCACCATCAATCAATGACAGCTATCGATAGCCCACAAAGTTCAGAGTTTCAAAGGTTCAATTCTGGCTTTGTCAGAAATCTTGCCAAACCGTGCCAAACCGTGCCAAACCTTGCAAACCTTGGGTGCCGAGTCAGAGCCAGTTTCTGACAAATGTTCCACTGCGTAACCAAGTAAATAAAAATGTTCCACGCCGTTTTCATCATGACTGACAAACTTGAACTGACGGCATTAAACTGGACTTGACTCGGAATGTTCCACCACAGACTGACTAACCTTCTAAGTAGCTTATTCAAACTACGCAGTTATCGATTAAAGCCTTGAAGGAGCTTTTTAGTTTTTGCCAGTGGAAAAAAAGTTCCAAACCATCCCAACTGGGATGTCACGTGAGTTTGCATGATGCGTCTATGAAAACGGCGGGAAATCACCAAATTTTTCAACTCTCGCAACGCATCGCAGGCATTGGGCCAATGTGCCCAAAGGGACCAAGTTCAAAAGGGCTCTGGTTTGGTTCAAAATTATTAAGTCGCTGGTTTAAATAGAAAGCAACCTGCTCCCTTTTTTTCTTTCTTTTCTCTCTTTACTCATTCACTGTTCCATTTCTATACCCAAGTACATTCAACCATAATTCAAAATGACACAGACAGAAACAGTCTTCTTCTCCAAGACCCACCTCGCCTACATCAACTCGCAGCTCCAAAACAAGACCCCCCAGGAGATTTTGCAATGGGCCATTTTGACCATTCCCAACCTCTACCAAACCACCGCTTTTGGGCTTACAGGTCTCGTCACTGTCGACATGATTTCCAAGTTGTTCCCCACTGAAAAACACCCCATTGACTTGATTTTCATTGACACTTTGCACCATTTCAAGGAGACGCACGAGCTCGTCCAAGCCGTCAAGGACAAGTACCCCGGCGTCACTTTGCACACCTACAAGCCCAGCGGCGCTACAACCGAATCCGAGTTTGCCGCCAAGTACGGCGCCGAGCTGTGGGACACCAACGACATGTACTACGACTACCTTGTCAAGGTCGAGCCCGCCCAGCGCGCGTACGAGGAGCTCGGCGTCTCGGCGGTGCTGACTGGCCGCCGCCGCAGCCAGGGCGCCGCCCGCTCCAACCTGCCCATTGTCCAGGTCGAAGACTCTGGCCTCATTAAAATCAACCCCCTGGCCAACTGGTCCTTTGACGACGTCAACACCTACGTCAAGAAAAACAGTGTCCCTTACAATGCGTTGCTGGACAAAGGATACCGCAGTGTGGGTGACTACCACTCGACGGCGCCGGTAAAAGAGGGCGAGGACGAACGTGCGGGACGATGGAAGGGAAAGCAAAAGACAGAGTGCGGTATCCACGAAACGTCGCGGTTTGCCCAGTTCCTGGCCCAACCCGCCCAGGCTCAGGTGTAACTACACTCGCCTACTTTCTTTTGCATGACTCTTTCTTTATTTTGCATTTTTATCTTGTACGTTTGGTGTTTGTTGTCGTTTGGTTTTTTGTAACTTGCATTTGGTCTTTTTATACAACCTTTTTATGAAAACTCTTGTAATTCACTTTTAAATACAATGTTTTTTTATATATATTTTTTAATTGTTTTGTGGAACTGCCAGTTTACTACTCGGAATTCTCCGGTGAACTGTATAATGCGCGAAGGATGTGAAAAAGAGGGGAGGTTTAAATGTTCAGTCACGACTTCTTGAGCAATGTGGCTTGCCCACTAGGCATACGCCAACCCTCAAAAACCTAGTTCAACCGAGTATAAATCCAAATCGGCTTTTTGGTAGTACTGGCGTGCAAAACAAGGCCCCTAGGAACTGGGGCATGCCTTGTTTGAACGCTGTGGGGACTTGTACAATCCAAGTTCCTGCAACAGCAACCAGCAACAACCACAGGGTTAGAACGAAGGGCAAGACGGTTTTTCATAAACCTCTTTCCATCCACCATTCAATGATTCATTGACTTTATTAAACGATTTGCTGTTCAGCTTGTTTTCCTTCTACGCTCAATGGACAAACTTTGCTCTCCATTTGAACACTTTGTTGCAAACAAGAATTCTAGTTCAAAAGACCTTCTCTTGCTTGTTTCCGGCTTTCTCGTTTTTCCCATTTTCGGGTCTTGCGTCACAACACGAGTTTTATTTTAGTTCCCCTTGCCCTTGGACATTTGAGCTTGGTGTTTGGTATTGGATCACGTGCAATGGCCAATCAACAAACAACTGTCTTTCGTTGTTGGCGTTGCTTTGAACTTAAGGGAAGGAACTTGAAGAGCTGTGCAACAAACAAACAAGGGTTCAATGTTCAAACTGGCATAAAATTTAAACTGGCAAGTTGGATCAGGGTCATTGATGGACTTTCCACATCAAATAACAAGGCATTTGTTAATTGCATGACTTTTGTTGCGTTGAGTTGAGTTGAAGCCCTTGCAAGTTTTCCCTTTGAACGGGCTGAGCAGTTCTCCCGTAGTATTAGTAAGATATCACATGTACTAAGTAAGCCATTACAAATAATTACAAATGTGACTATGTAGCCATAACTTTGGGTTAGCTGACGTACTCTATTAGTAATTTCTAGAAAGTCACGTTTTTTCTGACAAATTTGACATAACAGCGCTAACACATCACGTGCACTAGCCTCACACTCGCACTGGGAAACTTGCTGACAATTACACTGTTGTTTATTGGCTGTAGCCATGCACAGCCGTGCACGTATAATTTTAAAATGAACTGACAATCAAAATCCTGTCACACCACAAAAGTCATTTCAACGGCTTTAAAAAGCCGTTCCGTTATCGTCGGGATTTTTATGCTGGGCTGGCACGCAATATTGTTTAGATCCACATAACATGACCAAGTGACTAGTTTGAATGGAATAATATAAAACAGGACGGACTTGCCTTTACTTTTACAATCATTCACTTTTGCATTCGCTTTTATAAACCACAGACTTACAATCAATAACACTACACCAAGCTCGCCCTTTGCTTCAATTACCAACAACACCACTCTTTCTACCTACACACACACACACACACGCCATGTTTGCCAGATCCGCCCTCCACGCCTCCTTCAAGTCCAGCGCCTCTGCCACCCGGT
Source organism: Geotrichum cucujoidarum (assembly GCA_030566025.1). Classification (NCBI taxonomy): domain Eukaryota; kingdom Fungi; phylum Ascomycota; class Dipodascomycetes; order Dipodascales; family Dipodascaceae; genus Geotrichum; species Geotrichum cucujoidarum. The sequence continues at coordinate 44,192 of JAJMHN010000125.1, forward strand.
CCAGCGCAAGTTCGTCGTCGTCGTCGTCGTCGTCGCTGGTGTTGCTGTACATTGCGGTGGGCGTCGTGGCGCCGTTTGCGTTGCCGCTCAAGAGCACGCTGGCGCTGGCAGAGTCCCCCGTGTCTTCAAACCAGATTCACCAGTAAAAGTGGCGACATTGAAGTTGTGGGCTTGACTTTATTTTTGCATGATGCGCCACTTTGATTTTTATTACCACTTTTCATGATTTCTACTTCTTTTTTTTGCATTTTGTGGGCTTTAGGAATAAGCCTCTTTTTCTTTTCTTTTATCAGCTGTGGTTTTTATTTCTTGTTTGTTTGTTTGTTGAAGGTGCCATGTTGTTTGATCAGAATCACTACGGTTTGTGATCACAACTCGTTATGACCCAGCAGTGCCAGCACTGCTGTTTGTCTGTTTGTTGCTTGTATTGCTTGTATTGTTTTTTTGTTTCTTTGCAGCGGTTTCCCTATTCCTATATCCCATTATTCATTAATCAAATTTATTTATTCTGTTCTTGTTGAGTATTCGATATCAAAAGGTTGTCTGGTGAATCTGTCAAGTCGGTGAATTAACTAGACTTGTCGATAGGCAGAACTTACGCAAGTTACGCAGTTCAAGCACACAAACACTGCAGATAAACAAACGGTCTGCGTATTACCAGTACGTTCTTGTGTAACTTGTGTAACAGGCTACACATCTCACGAATGACACCCAGAAAACGACAAATTCCATTGAAATCAAATGCCAAAAACGCTCGTGACATTACAAGCAATCAATGTAATGAACTACCTGCATTCTTTCAAGGCTCGGGTCCAGTGCCAATGCTTGCTACTAGATCTTGCCCTTGGGCCTTGGTTGGGCAGTTGAGTAGTTGAGCAGTTGAACAGGACCTCCATTTTTTTTTTTCACCGTCTTGCCCAAGACCTTCCTTCTTCTTCTTCAACTCTCAGAACTTTTTGCCATTCGCCCTGCTTAACATCCCTTATAAGGTCTACATGCAAACACACATTTCTAGCTAGCAATGGATTTCATGGTAAGTCTTGTCTGCCTTTGACCGTTGGTTTACAGCATTCGAGGAGAGTCGGTCGGGCATGGCCGTTCACGACGAGCCCAACCACCTACCCAATGCCCAATGCCAGTAAACATTGCCATCTCCTAAGTACATTGACTTTGACTACATGCTAAACCAATTTTTTGTTAGATCTGCCTCAGCCATTTCTGTGAGCTGCACGGGCCCAGCCCGCTCCTCGTCACCCAAGCACTCACCCCATCCCAAGCCGAGTCCCAAGTTCCCGCGCCTTTACCCCCAGCAGGCTCTTCTTCTTCTTCACCCACAAGCACAAATGGTGCCAGTTTACCAACGACGGCAGACAAGGCAGGGGCCCCGGTACAGACGTGCAGTGCCTGCCGCCTCCAGTTCCCGGTCGACTCGCCAGCAAACACGACTTGCTTCCGCACACTCAAGCTCGAGCCCTGCCTTGGCCCCAGCACCTCCTCTTCTACCGGACACACAGAAACGCCCGTGGCGTACCTGTCGACCCAGACACCCCACTCCCCCACCCGCCACGACGCGGTCCGCCACGCCACCCTCCAGATGCTCTCCAGCGAGCACACCTTTTCCGACTCCGCGCCCGTCCTTGTCTCGGACCCGCACGGACCCCTTTCCGGTGCCGCTGTCGGCATTGTCTTTAAAATAAAGGATGAAGCGTCAAGGGGCCAGGTCAGAAAGTACGCGCTGGTGTGTGTGTGTGTGGGCGGGAGCGAGAAGCTGGTGGTGGCGGCTTGGAACACGGTTGTGCCGCACTTGAACGCGGTCAGGGAGAGTTTACAATCAAGGGCGGCATCTTCAATCACCACGGGGGCAGGGGCAAGGACGCCGGAACCGGATTACTACGATTTTGAGGCGGGTTTGGATTCGGGTGGGGATGGGCGGTACCTAAGGACAGCGACAGGGCAGGCACCGGCGCCAAAGAGCTTGACGGCAGTGCTGGGCAATGACCGCATTTTTGGTGAGCTGCACCAGCGCTTTACTTTTCTGCTCAGCAAGCTCAACAAGAAGTTCCTCCACCAGATACAATCATAGACCACTGTACTACTGTTCAAGTAATAATATTTATTTTTCTACCAATTAAATAAAAAAAAGCTTGTCTTGTTTGGTGTGTAGATTACAACTTGGCCTTGGCAGCCTTGAGGACGCCCTCAATGCCCATGACCTTCATGGGGTTGCCCTGCACCTTGAGCTTACCGCCCATAAAAAGCTTCTGCGCATTGGCCTTCCCGCTCACCAAGTTTCCAAAGTCGCTCTCCTTGAGCACCAGCGTCGCGTCAGCGCCGTCCTTGGTGCCCTTGCCGACCTTGCCGTCCTGCTTGAGGTCGAGGTACCAGTGCTCCGTCTTGTTGTCGGCATTGGTGAGCTTGAAAACGACAAGGGCGTTGACCTTCTTGACGGAGGACTTGCGCAGCTTGTCGTCAGAGGAAAGGGCCTGGTTGATGGCGTCAAAGGCGGCCGAGGAGGGAAAGGCGGCTGGCAAAAGTTAGTAATGGAACTGGCACGGCAACCAACAGTGTGTTGTGTGAGAATACGTACAGTCAGCAAGAGACATTGTGTAAGTTGATTGATGTGTGTTGGTGTTGTGGGATTAGAGTAAAAAGGGAATTGAGAAAAAAACTGGGGAATGGCCAGGTTCTTATAGAAGATTTTCTGGGGGAGGAGACAAAAAAACCTTTTTTTATTTTATTTTTATTTTTTTTTGGTATTTTCTTTCTGGCTTTGGATTTCCCCAGAAAATGCAAACTGCGAATTACTTACTGGAACGACTGTTGCAATTGAAATTAAACAACGTTCTTGACTGTTGACTGAGGTGATGGCGGTTGATATGTCCTCGTAGCTCCCTGCAATTGAGTCCGTGAACCAAGTAGTTGGTTCCTGGCGTAGCAATGTCCTCGACCTTGGCCAACCCCACAATCCTGCCGCCGTTGAATCAAGTCAATCCACATGGTTAATTGATCTACCCAAATAATGCCAGTTTCATGTTGCCAAATTACGGGGCTGTTTGGATCTGTGGCTGTGATTGTTTGCTGGCCCTTTTCACATGCCAATCTACAGCCATTTACTGCACATGACAGACCAAAACAGAACCTCGCTCTCTTCAGTCTGCAATCCCACCACAATCCACCATCCACAAGTCTAGCCAGTTGACTACGGCATCACAAGATCTTTTTTTCAACCGATTGCAGAGATACATCATCAATTGCCACGTTCTGGTTTCATGCTCCTGGTTGAATGAATCTTGCGAGTTTGGAGATTTGGACCCCACCAAGTCCCAGTCCCAAACATCAATCTCAGTGCCGAGGCCGATGGCGCACGTGACTGAACGGATAAACTCTAAAATATCTCCGAGGGGAAAGAATAGCCCATCGATCATCTTGACCCAGGGCCAGTGAGATCATAATCACGGGGTCTAGTAGTCAGAAAACTTGTCATAGTAGTTATCGAGGCCTAGGTTTATACATAATCGGTAATGCCCCTGGCAGTCAGCCAGAACTGTTTCACGACCTGTGTCGTTTCCCTGCCCCCTCTCAAGTTGCCCAGCTGTTTCAGCAACATTACTCTCTTGTTCTTGTCAACTTTGGCCAGCGACGGCGACGGCGAGTCAACAAGTCCGTGCTGGAACCACGGTTTGCTGAGAAGCTGTTGCTTGGCCATGAGGGCTTTAATGACTTCGCTGAAATACTCGAGCTCAGAGCGTGCGCTGTCGCCGGCGATCTTGGAGAGCAGGGTGTCGACGAGCTGGGGGCCAATGGATGCAAGCACAAACGCTTGCCGGTCGTTACCAGTGACGCGGATAAAACTGCTCCAAAAAAAAGTTGCCTCGCGCATCGCAAACCTGTCTGTGCTCGTCAACATTTTGAGGGCAAAATGAATCATGACCTCAATCTGCGGGTTCTCTAAAATGACATTGAGGTAGTGCGAAAAGATTTGGCGCAGGAGCTTCAAGTTGCTCGTTTGCGTCTCGGGCTCGTACTCGAGCAGGCCGCTCACATTGGCAAAGAAGGTTTCAAGGAGCTCGTTGACGTAGTGCGCGGGGATGGAACTATTGCCCACCGAATAAGACGACACAAAACAGCACGACAAGTCAATCAAGGCCGCATGGCACTCCGCGGGGCCCACGGCATACTTGGCCTTGATAAACTCCAGCACCGTGTCAATCGGAAACACAAACGGGCCGGGCACCGTTTCCGAGAACCCAGACTTGAGAATGGCGCAGCTGCACTCGCACACGTCCACGCTCGATTTAAAGTCCTCGCGGTCAATGGAAAACACGCGCATGACTTGCAGTAGCCGGCTGCGAATCCCAAACTTGTCGTCGGCCCAGTACTGCGTCATGGCCGCTACTTGGTCGGGAGACTGGTCGGGGACCTCTTCGGGCACTTGTAGCCCCTTGCCTATGTTGGACAGGCACCGCAGCAACGACACGATGCGTTTAAACTGCTCCTCACCGCCCTCCGCTGTCGTCTTGGCGCGCTCGTACTCGTCATTCACCTTTTCAAGCTGGTCCAGCAGCAGCCCCAGTAGGTGGTTAATGTAATTGCCCTTGGCGTCGAGATCGTCCACGGCTTGCACCACGTAGCAAATCGCCAGCACCGTGCGCTCGTGCGACGGGTTGCTCAGCACCGCATACGGGTTCATGTTGACGTAGGTGTCGAAAAACGACGACAAGGCACTAGACAGGAAGGTCCGGCACGACGAGCACAGTTTTTGGATGGACCGCGACGCCGTGTTGGACAGCGTTGAAATGCTCAAGCTTTTAAACAAGTAGTCCAGCGCGGGGAAAAGGAACGGCTTGCCGCCTTCTTCTTCAAAGAAGGAATCGTACGAGCCAATGAAATTGACGCCTGTAGTTCGAATGTGCATATTGTCGAGTTGTGCTAACCGTTCAAGCAGCGAAGACTGGAGCAACTGCGCCACCAACTCGTACTCCTGCGCGACACTGTCAGACAAGGCATTGATACACGACAGCGACGCCTCGAGCTTTTCCCAGTTGGGCGTGGGCGCACTCAGCTGGTCCAAAATGGAGCTCACCAACGTCTTGAACAAGGGCGACCCCACAATCACAAACGCACTATCTAAAAACTCCCAAAAGTCCTTGCGGAACGAGTCAAACGCCTCCCACGAGTCCCGTTTCCAGTAAGCTTGCTGGGCGGGAACAGGCAGCATCAATTTGTTCCAAAAGATTTCAATGACACGAAAAATATAGGGACTGGCATCAGCGAAAACGGCGCTGTCGTCCATGTCCAAAAACGCCTCGGCATAGGACCCCCAAAACTCGAGCAAAAACATGGTCAGATTATGGTCGACATAGGGAAACCCGGGGAAATCAGAAATTACCAGCAAGTACTCCACCAATGTAGAAATCTCGGGCGATTTGAGCGCGTCCAAGTTCGCCATGGCCAGCTCGAATATCGTAATCGCCGATTTGGAAAACGACTGTGCATTTTCTTGCAAATCCTCAATCCCGTCCTCGTCCTCGTCGTAAATGTAAGGCTTGTCCGATTCGCGAATAGCTCTAATCTTGGATTCAATGTGCTCAATCATGGGCCGGCCCGTTTCGCCCAAAATTCGCGCAAAGTACGTCTTGGTGTCCTTGTCGTAAAACGACGGGTACCGGTTCAAAATGTCAGACACGCCGTCGAGCCCTAATTGGTAGAGCTCGGTGCCCGGGTGGTGTTCAATGTAGTCAAAGATGAATTTGGTGACAGGGTGCAAGTTGGCAATGTACTCGCTGGGCATTGCGTGATTAAGTGCCCACGCGCTGTAGGCCTTGAAAACGTGGACAAGGATGCTCGTGTTGCCGACTTGCGGATACAGCATTTCCGAGGCGTATTGTAAAAGCGCAGTTAAATGGCCGATATTGTCGTTTAAAATCTTGTCGATTCTTGCCTCCTCGGCGTTTTCCAGTGTGGTATTTTTAACGTCTTCAATAAGCACCTGGCAAAACTCGAGGCATAGAATTGTGTTTTTTTCATTGAGGTTGCGGCACAGCTCTTCTATAGAATGCGTGGGATGTGGTTGCGGTTCATTAGTCGCAATGGTCGCAATAATGGAGTATATACATGAGGGCCAGGCTGATGGAAATTTTGTAAAAAACCGTGCCAGCGTCGACAAGATCTTGCGCAAGACATGGAGTTGGGTCGCAGGTTTCGAATTGAGAAATATCAATGCTCCAAGCAGTTCGTTTAGAATGTGTTCAGGGGGCTTTTGGCTCGGCGGTTGCTCTATCGAGGGCGAGTCGGTATCAGGAACAATGACTTTCGCCCGGTCATAGTTGTTGATTTTCACGGTATAGGTCAAGGCACCAAAAAACTGGCAGTTTGGCGAGTCTGTTTGGATTAAATGGGCGGCGAGATCCCAGCCCGAGTCTGATTTTTGCAGCGCTTGCAAGTAGTGCTGTGTCCTAAAACGTTAGAACTGTGTCAATGGCAATTCAAAACAGGAACATACCTAGCAATGGTCTCTGGGTTTGCTGGACGATACAGACTCTCTACAAGCTGGGGTTGTTAGTACACTGCGCAGCTGGCCAACGGCAAGTACTCACCTCAATGATTTCATGCAAACTGGGTGTTTGATCCATGGTGTGTGACAAAAGACGAAATGCAGTTTTTTCTATAAACAACCAGCAGAGGTCCTCTTGGCCATTGTCATTTAGGAACTAATCAATCCGGTCGGAACTGAGGTCTTGTACTGAGATGGCTTTAAATTTTGTTGCACCAAATCCCGAGATGCTAGGGATAGGGTTGCGATAGTACGGCAAGAGCTCATAATACCAGCCTTCTTGATCATGAAGGGGCCAGAAGGGTTGTGGTAGAGGTAATGTAGATAGATGGTGTGTGAAGTGTATACGAGTGACAGTTTGTAGTGGTAGTCTGTGTTGGAGGTCTAATGTGGCCTGGGCGGTCTGGGCGGTCCGGTCGACACTCAACGCGGTCTCCATCAACGTCTCACCAAGTAATTGAGGCGACTTCACTGGCTTACTTTGTAGTCCTTGTGTAGTGTTTTGCTGTTTTGTAGACCGACATTCGTGGAATTGAATCTCGGTCGTTTTTGGCGGCGGGTCTTGCCATGCCGTTCACAAGCACGGCGCTCGAGGCTTTAAAGGCTCACGCAATTGGCGCTGCTTATAAACCAACGCACTCGGGATTCCATTCGCTCCCTCTGCCTCTGCCGCTGCCTCTGTTTTGCTGCGATTCTGCTCAAACCTCCTCCAAGTCCTGTCTGGATTAATCTCATTTTTTTGTCACTGCTCGATAAGTTCTTTGGGAAAATCTCGTTCTTTGGCGCCCATCCTTTATCCTCACAAGAAGGAACATTCCACTTTCCTACCCCTCTTCCTTTCTTCCCTTCCTACTTATCATGACTTATCGCGTTCGCGCCTGGCAGACCAATTCGGACCGTTACCAGCGTAGAGCAGACCTAGCCAACTCCTCCTACAACCGCCGCGCCTACGAGCTCTATCTCAACTCGACCAACTCGCCTGATAACGACGACGGCAACGCCTTTCGACCCATGGACTCCTCAGCAAAGCTGGCAGGCCTTAGGGCACTTTTCGACAAGCACGGCATTGACATTTACATTGTTCTCACCCAGGATGCTCATGAGAGCGAAACCCCAGCTCGCGCAGACCGTCGACGGGCGTTCATCTCTGGCTTTTCTGGCAGTGCGGGCACAGCGGTAATCTCACGCACCAAAGCAGCACTGGCAACCGATGGCCGCTACTTTTTGCAAGCAGAGCGGCAACTCGACAAGAACTGGACTCTTCTCAAGCAGGGCGTGGCGGGCGTGCCCTCCTGGCAAGAATGGGTGGCCAACGAGCTGCTCGCCAAACCCGGCAGCAACGTCGGCATCGACCCGCGCTACTGCAGCTACGGAGAGTACACTGCGCTGTCCAGAGTTCTCGAGCGATACGGCCTCAAGGACGCGCTGGTCCCCATCAAACCCAACTTGGTGGACCACATCTGGGAGGATCAGCCCAAACAGAGCGAGACCCCACTAAAGATTTTGCCTATCGAGTTTACGGGCAAACGGTTCCAAGACAAGCTCACAGACCTCCGACAAGCCATCAAGGCCAAGAACGGCACGGGTTTCTTGGTTTCTGCTCTTGATGACGTTGCATGGCTGTATAATTTGAGATGCGACGATATTCCTTACTCGCCCGTATTCAGGGCGTTTTCGTACGTGACTGCCCAGGACGCCATACTTTATATCGACGAGATTAAAATCACCGACCAGGTGCGCAAGTACCTGGGCAAGCACGTTACAATCAAGCCCTACGACGAGGTTGCGTACGACGCCAAGCAGGCCCAGCTCGGTCTCTTGTCAATCAACGTCAAGGCCAAGTCCATCAAGGAACGGCGCACAATCCTCGTCTCTCAGGGCGTATCGTGGGAGCTTTACGACGCTCTGGGAGCCGAAAGCAGCATTTCCATCATTGCATCGCCAGTCGAGCTCGCCAAGTCTGTCAAGAACCCCATTGAGCTCAAGGGCCATAAAGCCGCCCAGATCGAGGACGGCGTGGCCCTCATTCGGTATTTCGCATGGCTCGAAAACGAGCTCCACAATGGCAACACTTCCATTACAGAATACGGTGGCAGTGCCAAGGCCGATGAGTTTAGAGCCGAAATGGACAACTACGAGGGACTCGCATATGAGACAATTTCTAGTACTGGCGCCAACGCGGCCGTGATTCACTACGCTCCCTCGCCAGACGGCAAGACGGTGATTGACAAGGAACAAATCTACCTCATTGACTCTGGCGGGCAGTACCTCAACGGCACGGTCGACATTACGCGCACGCTGCATTTCGGCACGCCCACCGCCGAGGAGATCCAGGCCTACACCCTCGTGCTCAAGGGCCACATTGCGCTCGCCTCGATCATCTTCCCCGAGGGCGTCGACGGGTACCAGCTAGACGTGCTCGCGCGACAGCACCTGTGGAAGTACGGCCTCGACTACCGCCACGGCACGGGCCACGGGGTCGGCTCCTACCTCAACGTCCACGAGGGCCCCATGGGCTTTGGCATCAAACCGGGTCTCAGCGACAACGCCCTGCGCATCGGCAACGTCATCTCCAACGAGCCGGGGTACTACAAGGACGGCCATTTCGGGATCCGCATCGAGAGCGAGGTGGTCGTGACCGAGGTCAAGACGCCACAGAACTTTGGGGGCAAAAAGTATCTGGGCCTGGATACCATTACGCGCGTGCCGCTGTGCCAGGAGCTCATTGACGTGGCGCTGCTGACGCCGGAGGAGGTCAAGTGGATCAACGAGTACCATGAGCAGGTGTTTAGTGACACGTACGCGTACCTCGCCGGCGACAAGCTGAGCAAGGCCTGGCTAAAGAGACAGACCAAGAAACTCGTTAAATAGACAAGATACACACTCCTGCATTTATGTTTTTAATTCAATAACTCTATTTTTTTTTTTCAATCTCTATACAATATTAACATGACGGTCTATATACTACTTTTCTTATTTCTTGTTGTGGCTCTTCTTGCGCTTCTTGTTGCCACTGCCATTAGCCGCTGCACCCATTTCCTGCTCATAGATTTCCTGTGCACTCTCTCTCTTCTTGCTATCCTTTCCGCTGCGCGCGCTCTTCATGCTAACGACACCGTTCTTGGCGGCGGCTTTAGCGGCGCTCTTGGACTGGTCCCAGTCAGCGTCGTCCTGGGCAATAGCGTAGCGGGAGAGGTCGAGGGAGTCAATGAGCTCGCGCTGTTTCTGTTTGAGCTCGGACATGACCTCGTCGCCGGCCTCCTTGAGATCGTCCTCAAGTGACTGGTCGAGGGCCTTGAACTGCTTTTCTTCCGACTCATCGTCATCGCCGTCAAGCTCGGCCACGGCGTGGTCTTTTTGGTGGGGCATGGCGGCGTCAATGGCTTCGGTGAGGAGCGCGCGGAAGGCGGTCGTGACCTTGCGCACGATCTTGGCAAACATGGCGAGGGTCTGGTTCACGGGCAGGTTGAGCTCAGCGCTAACTGTGTCCACGTCCTTCTTTTGCAAACCAATGCCCAGCAAGATGCCGGCCTGGATGCTCGACAGGCTGATGCTGGCGGGCAGGCGCTCGGAAAAGTACAAAGCGGCAATTAGCGGCAGCAGGTCGACAATGACGTGGTAGTCGAGCAGGTTGTTGGCGTAGGAGTCAAGACGCTTCAGGTCAAAGGGCGACAGCAAGTTGTCCAAATCGTCCTTGGTAATAACCTTGGCCTTGTTGTTCTGCGTCACCTGCTTGACGGCCTCCATAATGCCCAGGGACTGGATCGCCGTGAAGTTTCTAAACTCGTACGCGAGGAGGTTGATGAACCGGCGATGGAAGTCCGACGCAAACTCGCTGAGCCACGACTTGTCTCTGTTTTCGAGCACCTTGAGCATGACGCAAGTGTGCTCGCCCGTGAGCTCGTTGGCGGTTTGGCGCAGGTAGATTGGTGAGTACCCAGCGCGTTTCCAAAACTTGTTGAGTTGGGGCGTCAAACCAAACGAGACGCCGAGGTAGTGGAGGTAATGGGGCGCCTTTTCTGAGAGCTTGAGGAGCAATGGCGGCATGGTCTTGGGGTCTCTGGTCTTGACCACGTCGGTCTTGAGCGTGGCCTTTTCGAGCTCCTTGTCGCTGACACGGGTAATGCGGAAATCCTTTTCGGGACCCTCAGACAAGTCAGTAAACTTGCCCTCAAAGTACTCTTGGAGCAACTCGAGGGCGCGGGCACCGTATCCCATGCTCATGTATTCCGGGTTGGTCGCGATACGGACGACACGGGCACCAGACAAGCCGGCAAACTCCTCGTCCTGGAACTGCTGCGACACGAGCCAGGGGATAAGATCACCGCCGGCGCGGTGGCCTCTGCTCAGGCTGTTGCGGACACTGGACTTGGAGATTTCACCTTCGAGCGCCAACTGGACAACACACAAGGGTTCAGGCAGCTTGTTGTCGTTCTCGTCAATGGGGGGTAGCAGCACGTAGAGCTGGTGGGCGGGGGCGTCAGAGAGCAGCTGCAAATCATTGGGCGAGTTCTTGTAGTGCGAGGCAACGTACAGGGCCATGACCTTGTGCAAGAACGCCTCGGAAACGGGGTGGAAAGAAAACAAGGTGTCTCGGTTAATGTAAAAGAGGTTGCATTGCGAAGGGTGGGGGCAGCCCTTGGACGCAAATCGGGCATTGGCAGAAATGGTGGCATCAAGACACAAGAGCTTGTTGAGCCATTTTTCGACAGGGTCACCGGGAGCATATCTAATGGGCTCGTCCAAGGTGACTTCCTTGAGGGACCGGCCTCCAACAGCACCCAAGTCAGAGTTGGTGTCGTCTTTGCTCTTCTTGCCAGCTTGTTGGTCTCTCAGTTGCTGGATAAGCTTGAGGGACAACGAACGTCCGGTACCTTCGTAACCATTAATGGTAGAGGCCATGAAGACGAGGTAAGGACCCATGAGCTTCTTGACAAGAGGCAAGGGGATGGCAGCGGCCTCATCAATGACAACGAGCTCGGCCTGGCCGAGAACGTGCGAGTCCGATGGTTGAATGTACTGAATAGTCTGTCTGTGCTCTTTGAAAATGTTGACGCGGACAATGGCCTTGTTGAATGCAGGGTTGGTGGACTGAATAATGTCATAGTCCAAATGCTCGTCGTAGCCCAGGGCGTCAAAGCCCTTGAAAATAAACTCAAAAAGAGTCTTCAAGTTCTCGGGGCTGGGCGATGAAATGAAAATGTTGGAGTATCCGGAAGCGACAGCGGCGGCAATGGCCACACCGAGGGCGGCGGACTTACCACGACCACGGCCGGCGGTTAGAGTAACTGTGTTTTTAAGTGTCTTTTCGGCAATGGCGTCAATAAAGCTGAGAATGGCCTTGGCCTGGTCGACTGTTTTGGCAATCTTGACAAGGTTGCCAGCGGGTTGCACGTCCTCGAGCGACTCTTTAATGTCCTTGAGCTCCTGGGCGTGCGGGGTGAGTTCGTCGTCGTCGGATTTGGGAGGCAGGGCTTTGACGTTCTTGGCGCCAGAGAGACCAAGGACGTTGAGTTCGTCGTCCACAACAAGAATGTTTTCGCACGATCCAAGAGACAAGATGAAGCGCTCGTTAAACCGGGCAACGACATCGTCGTGGGCCTCTGTGCGGTACCGCGAGTGAATGTCCATGGACATGGTGTAGAGCTGTTTGAGAGAGGTCATGGACTTGAGCAGCAACACGACGATACCACCACCCTCGACGGTCTCAATGGTACGGGCGAGAATGTTGGGGGTAATGGCCTCAAAGTCCTGGAGAATGCACATGCCGTAGGTGTTTCCAAGAATCTTTTCAGTTTCCTTGTAGTAGACGTATCGAATGTTTTGCAAACTAACAAAAAGCTCAAAGGGGTCCTCGGTGTTGGCTTCACGGACACCGCGCTTGATGTCGCGCTTGATCTTGGCCTCGCGCTTTTGTCTGTGGGAGGTAAATCCCATGAGCTTGTGCTTGTAGGCCCAAAGCACGGACTTGTTCATTTTGATATCAGCAGCGGACATGAGGTAGTGGAGGTTGGGCAGCTGGTTCCTGGCCTTGTCGCCGACAATGACAAAGAAGGAGCGCTTCTTTTCCTGCACGCCATTGCGGATGAGCGCGGGAATGCGCGAGTCAATGGCTTTCTTGGGCATGTTGGAAGTTGTGCGTCGATGCGGTCGATGTAGTTGAAAAAAAATTTGGGAAGAATAAATTTTTGATCGGGTTGGGAGAATATTTTCAGATGTAAGCACTGACTAATGATTTGTAAGATGGTTTGTAATTATTATTTGTCAGGAGTCTGTCATAATTAATAATCTGCTTTGTAATCTTTAGATTGTCCCAATAGCCCGGGTCTATTAAAGTCCAGGGAACGAAACCTTAAAACGGAAAAAAGCAAAAAAAAAAGAAAAAGCATTGGGAGCAGACGAAATCTCAACAAACTCAGCCAAGCCCTGGGGCCGAGACAGCTGTTGATGGGCGCGAGACTCGTGAACAGCACCAGAGAGAGTCAGTATTTGTTTGTGAGGCAGGTCCAGGGCATGTGCTGAGTGTCGCAACGGCTGTATTCTGTGACTTCTCGCGCTGTCCTGTGCTGTTCTGTGCCAAACTCGCAAACCCGCCAAACCAGCCTTGCATGTGTTGGGGATTCTGTTCCAGTCCAGGCATTCACGCCAGGCCGGACCCGAGAAAAGGCAACCCGCGGCGTCTCATTGGCCAAATTCCCGATTGTCGTACTTGCGCAGTATCCACAGGCATCGGAACAGGCTTCGGTGCTCTGATCAATCCACGCCAGACCAGGCCCAGACCACGTCAAACCACGCCAGACCCACGCACGCCCGGGGCAAGAATAGCCCGGGGCAGGAGCTGAAGCCGGACGACAGAACGACCCACGAAGGACTCGCCAAAAGATTCAAGACGTCAAGGACTCACGAAGGACTAATTACCAGTCTCAGGAGCACCGGTCCTACGCCCATGGTTTCCCGTTATTTATCACAAACCTTGCACTCCATTCAAGAGTTATTATAAAGAGGCGGGCCTCGACAAATCCAGGGAATAAATCTAAATAAATTCAAATAATCTAATAAATTCAAATAAATAAATACTTCTCCAAATCCTGGTTTAATCCTTTTTACGCAATTTACTCTGAATCTCACCCCCCAGCTCCCCTTGGCTCTCCCCCAGCAACCCGCCCAGGCTCTTGATGACCTCGACTTTTTCGGCCCAGCAGACAAGCAGAGCACCTTCGACTTGAATCATCCCCAACGTACGCCATGGCTGCCACCCGCAGCGACGAGCAGTCTGCGCAGTCCACTCAGTCCACCCAGTCTGCCGACTTTAAAGACTCGTCGCGCTCCACCTCCCCAGAAAGCCCCAGCGCCGCTGGCGGCGACAACCCCAAGGAACACAAGTTTGTCCCACCGAGATCCAAGGACCTGTTTCGCATCGGCCCCGAGTTTAAACGCACCTGCCAAAACTTCCAGCTCTGCGACCCGGCGGGCAAACCGCTTTACACAATCATCTCGGCCAGAATCGACCGCGGGTTCCAAAAGCTCGGCAACGACTCGTGGCTCTCTTATCGCCGCAACTACTTTGCGCTCGCCGCCAGCTTCTCCATTGTCGAAAAGGAAAAAGTTGAGCTCGGCAAGGTCCCGCCGTACCCCGTCCATGTCATTCACGGCGACTTTAAAAGCAGAGTGCAGACATTCGCAATAAGGCTGACGGCATACCGCATCTGCAGCAATGGCGAAACAGAGGAAATCCCGCTGACCCAGCATACCCCGAAACGAGACAAGGGGCCCCGGCAGCCGCCCGCTATTGTGCCGGCCGTGCCTGGTGTCCTGCCCAACCACGAGTTCATGCGCGATAATGTAAACTACAGGTCTTCGGCCCAGCTGCGCAAAGTCGAGCCCTACTTTTACCGCAACAAGTCGCTGTTGGGACCGTTCACTGAACACTATGATACAGAAAAAGTAGCCCATGTCGTCTTGTTTGAACGCGTGCAGTTTGCGACTGCCGGGGGTGGCGCCTGTCAAGAGTGCAAAGCCGTTGTACAACTAGTTGTGACCCTCGACGACGCCGCATCCTACGTTGTCGCCTGGTGCGAAACACCTCTCTTCACCCTCCGCAACAGGTCCCCCGGCAACTACTACGAAGACGGCACACTAATCCCCCGGTCACGCAAAAACTCGACCGACCAAAAGAGAAAAACCAAGAAGGAGACTGAAGACGACTACCAAGACCCGGAAAAACGTAAACGCGGACGGCCCAAATCTACCAGCACGACACCCATGCCCCATCCACTAGACGCCAAACCAGAACGCAAAAAGAGCAAGAGGGACAAGCTACAACCGCTCGACGCGGGTCCGGCTTACACGACCCAGACCCCAAGCCCGCAGCAACCACCGACCAAAACCCCCCGCGACTCATTCTCCATTTCCGCGTCTGTATCAGGGTCAACACCGCCATCAGGGTCCGAAGACGAGACCGAGACGAGGCAGCGCGACATTATGCGGCTGCGGAGCGGGTCGCTCATCCTCAACTCTGACCTGCCGCCCCCTCCTCAACCACCGCAACAACAGCAAGAGCCGACGGCGTTTGAGGAAATGCAATCAGTAGGCCGGGCGCGGCCGTCGGCGGACAGGGACACGACGATTGAGTTCTTGCTCAACAAGAGCAACAGCGGGGGTCCTTGAGCGGGTACTACAGTGAAAAATGCTTTTGGTCTAGACAAGAATCAAGGACGAGAGAAGGTCTTATTATTTATTGTTTTTTTTTTTTTTTTTTTTTTTTTTTTTTTTTTTTTTTTTTTTTTTTTTTTTT